>JAPYYW010002114.1:0-22742 GCA_030522545.1 Cremastinae sp. A BG-2022a | reverse complement strand
AACATTCTCTCTAATATTTATCATGTTCTTAACAAATTTCCTTTCCCTATACTTTTAACATGTAAAACGTCATTTATTTTCGCCATTTGTAGCCAACCTGCTTAAAAAGAAAAAAAAAAGAATTTAAAGAAAAATTTGAAGAAGAGAGTGAATATTCCGATAATATGGATTTTTCCTTGAAAAAATTAGGAGGTCTCGTACTGACGTTGCCAGCAAAATTACTCTGCGGTGGAATCGCCGGTGCGGTCGCCCAAAGCTTTTCTTATCCCCTAGACGTAACCAGAAGGCGAATGCAATTAGCGATGATGGATCCTGCGACGCATAAATACGGGTAAGCTTCGTACAGACGTAAAAATGTCTTCTTTATACCCAAAAACGTTAAATTTATTTTTCTTTTTTCCTTCCAGATCCGGAATGTTGTCGACAGTGAAGCTTATTTACCTTGAGAATGGAATAATAAAGGGCCTGTATCGAGGGATGAGTATTAATTACCTTCGCGCGGTTCCAATGGTAGCCGTTAGCTTCACGACTTACGAGATAATGAAGCAAATGCTCAATTTAGATACCGGAATGAAAATTTGAGGACTAAACTTGAGGTTGCCAATGCTGTCTAGAAAAGTACTAGATTGAGAATCGATCGATCTATTCCAAGAAACTTTAGTCCATTTCGTTTTCTCTTCATTTATTTCTTCCTACATCGTCATTGAATGACGGAGAGATAAAAAAAAAATATCGGACCTGTTCTCAATGGTTGCTGACAATAATTATTATTTTTTTTTAGATAGCTACTGAAATGAAAAAGCACTTTTTAGATCGAAAAATAGGTATAAAGAATGCTCTTTTAAAAACGCTGTCGCACGTTGAGCAATTTTTTAATCAATTTGTGAAATAATTGAGCAGAAAGATTGTGATCTACATCGTTTAGCTAGTAATTGCATTAAATATTCCATAAGATATTGGTTAAGTTTAATTTTGTTGAATTTCTAAAACTTTGGATGAATCTTCATTTTTATTTTGTTTCAAAGGTACTTAATGTTTGTACGAGATATTCTATTCCAACTTAACCCATTTTTACCTCCAAAATACAATATATCATTTGACATTTCTTAATACCTCTAAAATCACTTGTTAGCACAAACTTATCGATTCGACGCATTGTTTTGAATGTTTACGTCAAATTAGCGGCTAAGTAGCTAATTTTTCAAGAATCTGGCGCCTGGCTCAGGAGAATTTAGTTTCATTTAGTTTGGTTTGTCTTGTTATTAGAGAGACAAATTTGTTGATATATAAATAGAATGTCTATTGTATTTTTATATATAACAAAAAAATGCGAAAGTGCAAATAAATAAAATAAAAATCTAGTAAAAAGCAGCTATATTAGAGATATTTTTATACGGATTTGATCCGACATTCCCGATATTTCGCAGATGAATGCCAAATTTTGCTGGCACGAGGCGAAACGTCTCTCAAATTAAATTGCTTACGAAAAATTTCGCAAGAGCTAGACAATGGTGGAGGGCCCTTGTGAAATGAAATTTCATCGGTCCCTGAGCGTAAAAAATTGAATAAAAAGCTGAAAAAAATTTCACGACTGGAATGCGACGCGTCCGGCAATCGGGTCACACTTTCACCGGAAACTTTGTTCGTGAAGAATCACACAATGATTTCTTGACGCTTCTGCATTCTTTATTTCGGGCTTGGATTAAATTTTTATTTAAATAAAAAATGTCCATGAAAACGTCGAGTTGGATCGTAGAATTTTCCTCGTTTCCACCGTCGATTTTCTTTTCTTGCCTTCGTACATTACATTTAAAAATGAATGTTTCAAGATTGAAATTATTCGTAGAAAAAAAATAGACATTTGTTAAACCCATCGATCCAAATACATTAATGTTTATTCCAATTTTTTTTTTATCTTTTTTTTCGGTAAAGCGACAGTAATATCTAACGTGAACGAAGCCACCTTTTCTTTGTTTAGTGAACGAAATTTCGACTTGTAGCTCGGTTTTGTATCGCAATCTTTTTTTTTTTACATTTTTCGAAAAATATTGGGCTAAAAATGAGCAAGCTGACAATAAAATTTTGGCGCAAATATTAAGCAATTTTTAACTTTTACACTAAAATTTTATTAAATGATTTGAAAAATGTATGGCTGTCTGAGAGCGACAGTGGCAGTTTGCAAGAAGAATCCGTGAGTTTTTGTGGAAATAATTTGACTTTAAGAACCAACGATCCGAGATAAATTATAAATTTTATTAAATAGACGAAAAATAAGTATTACCGGTACAAATGTTTTGTCAGCTCTGTGTGTTATCGAAATTTCGTCGTAACTCGGAAAAAAAAGTAGAATCATTCGCAGAGTTTCTCTTTTGTTTTTTTTAAATTAGAAAAGATCGAAAATATACAGAACATCGAAACTAACTGAATTCTTCGCTCGAATTCCTATTCCGACGACAATTATGAACGAGAGTCCGAAGCTTGTCCACACTTTACAATTAGAAACGTCAAATAATTTGGACGAACTGGCGTACGGATTGAAAACACGAGTACAACGAATGTAGAAGAGAATACAAAAAACGATCTAAACGGTATCTACACTCCTAAGATTCTCGTCTAATTAATCATGTACAAAAATCACAGCTGTACCAAACTCAAACTTTGTCACGCTTCTCACGTATCTTCCACTAATTCTGAGCTAGCAACATTTTTTAATGAATTTTCTTTATCCATACGAGAAACTTGGCTTCTCGATTATGGGCATGGGATAAAATTGATAAACACAAAAATGTGGAAAAAATGCTCAAATCGTTCGGATTATTACGAATGCTCGCTGGACCTTGTTTAATTTAAAGTCTTGGCGAGGTCTTCAACGTGGAGGTTTTTGTTTCACGGTTCTCCGATATGTTCGTGTGTACAAATTTCAACAAATGTACATACGGACACTGATACGAAACTCGAATGAAAGCCAATGCTACGAGCACTAATTTTTTTTTTTAATTCATAATGCGTATATTCATTTTGTTTTTTTTTTCATGCTTATTCCTACGAATACATCTGTACGTGTGTTTCTCGGATGTTGAAATGTGTACTTTTCCTTCTCACTTTTTTCCCCCTTTGCTTGATTTTTCAACGATTATTCGTTTACAAATTTTCGACACAACGTGTCGTTTGGCTTGCATTAAATTGTATTCGACTCTGTATGTTTCCTCCCACTTATTTTATTTATCAGAAGCATCGTTTCTCTTATTTATTGTGGTTTCTTGTATACTTATTTAATTAGTAAAAAGTTTGTCGGTATCGTCGACCGCGAGTTAACCGGTCTCAATTTATCATTGATACATTTTAAATATCCAAGTGCGTGTTTCGTTCAGCTCGCTTTTTTTTGGGGTTTGATGCAAAAGTGTGTTCCTTCATTTCCGGTCTCCCTCTTTATAATTTTACGCCACTCACCCAATATCCAATCCCTCGCAGCAATTACTACTATTTAATTCTTTAATTATTACAATAATAAGAATAATCGATACGAATAATGCCAAAAGAAATCTTTCGCCAGCCTCGCCTCGAACTTTACGTACGAAGAATAATCGGGCCATTCTTTTAAATACAACAAAGCTCACGCTGACGATTTTTTTTCTTCTTTTTTTTTCTTTATCTTTCTTCAATAATAAGATTTTTCAATTACGACAAAAATGCTCGTTAGATTCACTCGTTCGTATAAATAACAGGATATTTGACGAATTCGTGCATGTTTATGTATGTGATGGCTGTTTTTTTTTAATCTTCCGTTTCGCGTTTTACTCTGAACGGAGTTATCTCTCCGAGAGGGTGGTCCACTGTGGCTCTCTTGGTCAACCGAACCGAGGATTGATTTCGATAACGAATGATTCCCTTCGCGCCGTCTGCAAACAATTTTCTCACCGGATTTAATGGGAACTTGTGGTTCTAAAAAAACGTCAATTTTCAGACTCGGATGTACTTATATGTGTGAATGTTTTTGTTCTGTTCGTTTTTTTTTATTACTTAACTCACTATTGCATCAAATGTACTTTTATCTCCAATTTTTTGTCCCTTCGATTACTAGCGTGCTCTCGTTCGCAATATTTTTCACACTTGTATTGCTCTGTTACAATTCTTGACTCTTTCACGCAGGTCAAATCGCGAAAGCAACGCGCGACAAATGCTTCTCGAGGCTGAAAACGTCGCTCGTTTTCGTCACTCGTCGTTCCACGCGCTCAAAATTTGGTTGCATGTAATAAATAATTGTTCGATCGGAGTTTCGCAGTTCGGAGATGGATCATCGCTACGCGTAAAATCGATAAACAGCCTGTGCTTTCATTCGCTGAATAATTAGAATCACTCTGCTGGACTTGGAATTACTTCGCTCGTTCTTTCAATTCTCGTCACTTCTACCTTCGCTCTCGGGTATTCCTTTCTCTGTTCACTTTCACTCTCGACGTATTGGAAATATAAGCGTTTTAATGGAAAAAACTCGGTTTTCTACGTGAATTCGGTGTGTGTACATAATCGTTCGAAATCGTGTACATGTTCTACAAATCTGGGTTTTCGTGTCTCTGTATGCGTGAGTGGAATCGTCCGTGTGTGTTTTTTTATTCATTATTCGCTTGTCTGCACACGAAGGGCGCGGCTTATTCCTTAATTTTTGTCTTCTCGTTCAACTTATCGCTCGGAGAGAGAAAGAGAAAGAGAGAGAGAGAGACACTGTAACGTGAGCCATGATATAATACTTGGGACTATATGATGGCGTGTAAGGGTAGCTCAGGGAAAGGCCTTACACTCATGACGATGATTCTTTTTTGTTTTATTACAGGATTTCCTTTCTTTCTTTCCTCCATTTTCATTTTATGTTTTGTGGCGTCACTATAAAGCCAGGCAACGTTCCATTCCCCTACCTTAACAACTACCTCCTTCGGGGTTCTTTTCTCTTTTTTTCTTCTGTTTTTTCCCTTCTCGATCGCTGACACCTTACAGGAAGTAGTCGGGCGTCCGTCTGGTCACGTGAGGCTCACCGCGCCGAGGTGCCGGATCGAACTGGAGGCTGCAAAATAATATAAAATAATGAATAAAATTCCATTCGGAGTGAAATTAGCCGTACATCCCTTTTAAACTTACAATGAATATTTCAGAGTATCGTCCAGTTCCATGATTGCAGCTTGGTTACCACAACGGTAACAGTAATTCGGTGCTGAGAATATTGTTACGACATTACGATCGTGACACCTGAAAATTTTTAAACACATTTTAGTAATCAATATTTCTAACAATAATTACGTTAATCAATCATCGATGATAACTTTGCTTGGACATTTTGATAATTGGAATTTAAAATTATTTCAAAATCGTACAAAAATTGCCCAGTCGTAACACGAAATTAAGGAATATTTTTGGACTCTTTGCGTATAATTACTTTTTTTAATTGTCAAGTATTTGAAAATCAAAGCTTCGGGTTTTTTCATTGTAAAATAATATGGAAAATTTACCAATTGTAACCCTCCATGACCAACTGATGAGCTCGCGAGACAAGAGTCAGGCCGTTGGAGTGATTAAACGTTTCGGAAATATCCTGACCGAATGTATAGCCGGCACCTCGTGGAGAAATTCCCCACCCTCCTCTGTCGTCGGGATCGGACCACAAAAGATCGCACATGGGTCCCTGGTGGAGAAACAAAGAAATATTGAAAAATTGAAAGAAACGTTGATAAATTGATGAATTTCAAGAGTTTAGCGACTTTTTGTCGAAAAAGTACCTCGTGTGGCACTTCTTGAAGACGGTCGAGTGCGCGAATGTGATCTAACGTGTCGATCGAGGGCGACAGACCACCATGCAGGCAGAATATTTGGCCGTCGACCAGGGCGGTTAGTGGCAAATAATCAAATAAATCGGTAAAAAACTTCCAGACGTGCGCGTTCCCATATTTGCGAAGACACTCGTCGTAAAATCCATAAACTTGTGTGATTTGTCTCGATTCGTGATTACCTCTCAAGATGGTTATTCTCTCGCGATATCGGACCTGCGAATAATTTTTCGTTATTTTCTTGGTGTAATCATCGAACGAAATGATGAAGAAAAAAAAAATGAAAGAGATGTTTTACCTTGAGCGCGACAAGAAGAGTCACTGTTTCGACGGAGTAATAACCACGATCGACGTAATCGCCCATAAACAGGTAATTTGTGTCAGGAGATTTGCCTCCTATCCGGAACAGTTCCATCAAATCATGGAACTGACCATGTACATCGCCGCACACTGTCACTGGACATTTGACTTCCTGTACATTGGACTCTTTCGCCAAGATCTCCTTAGCCTGAAATTAAAGAAAAAGCAACAAAATCATTAAAATTTCGTGGAAAATAAAATTTTTTCTATCACTTGAGTGAACGTAAAATATAATATTTTAAAACATTTCACTTTATTTAAAAAATGTCTTGAAACAATGGTAAATTATTGAAGTTTATCAGTACTGATTGAACAAGTATCAGAAACGTATTTAGTGGTCTGGAAAAATTAATCAATACAAGGCCTCTCATCAACTTTTTTTTGGACATAACCTCAAAAATATAGATCCCAATTCTCATTAAAATTAATATTAATATTTTGATTAAAAAAAAAAAATCAACAATATTTTGTTCAAATATAGTTATTTTAAACGAAAATACAATACACAATGTAAAAAAATCTTTTTTATATCTATAAAAAATGTGTAGAACATATGATGATGAAATACAGGTATACAAAGTGATAATCCTGTTCCAATTAATAATTTTCACAAAAAATAATCAAAATATTTCCATTGAAATATATATTAATTCCTCAAACAATATTCGCATTTTCAAATTTTCTACTATTCTCGGGTATAAAATCTCAGAATCAACAAAGTAAAGCCAGATTAGATAGTCTTTGGAAGTGACTCATTTGCTTTTGTCACATGACAGATGAGGCATAAATCATATTTTTGGT
This sequence comes from Cremastinae sp. A BG-2022a, assembly GCA_030522545.1. NCBI lineage: Eukaryota > Metazoa > Arthropoda > Insecta > Hymenoptera > Ichneumonidae > Cremastinae sp. A BG-2022a. Next base: position 15,768 of record JAPYYW010002114.1, on the reverse strand, counting down.
GACCAAAAATCTCAACTTACCTGTCTAATGATCCATTTTTGTAAATAGTGATTCTCATTTGAGATTGAAATGTTTAATTAATCAAAAACTGAACAAGCATGGAAACAAATGTTCAAAGAAATCTTACTTATCGAGTCAACGAGTTCTTCTCATTGACAAATAGTTATTGCGACATTGAAGAGGATAGAATGTTTTGCGATGCATCCATCAAAACATTCTGCATTAAAAACAACAGAGCGAATAAAGTACAAAATTCCAGAGATATCTAACATCGATCGCTGATACAAGCTCAGCATAATACGACAAGGTTCATCAAACAAGAGCATCTGAAAACTCTGTTGAGTTTGCAGCATCAAAATGAATACTTTTTTTCTTTTCATTTTTGTAAACATTACTGTGAAAAAAAATAACATTTTTCAAACTTTGAAATGAAACAAAGTTGACAGTAAATGAAAGTCCAAGCAAAAAAAAAATGCTGCGTGGAACGAAACAAGTGTCTCGTTGCACTCCATTGATGCAAAGTTCAAATTGATGCTCAGATCGGATAAGCATTATTTCATTACGAGTTAAGAAAACAGGAAAGAGTGAATAAAAAAAAAAGAATTAACGAGCAGTGACAAATTTGATTTGTTAAAATCGAATAAATTTTTCCTGCCCTCCCACACCTTGATTTTTCAAGAATTCCGAATAGCCGAGCTGCCAATTATTTCGTTCGCGCATAACGCAGCGAAGGATAAATATTTGTTCTCCGAATTCAAAGCAATTCGTATCTCGAACGTTGGAACAAGTTAGAGAACAGTAAAAACGGATTTGGAAATCGCGATAGCGATAAACGTGCTTCGGCGATTCGGCGAGCGAGAAAGTGCGGGGAGGGGAGGAAGGAAAATTAAAGTTGGAAAAAAAGTGAAGGCAGACGCGAAGTGGTTCGGAAAAGTGACGATTCGAGGACTTTGCTCACCTTGTCGCAGAGAGTTTTCACTTGAGTTTCTGTCAGTTGTTTGCAGTCGTTTAACTGTTCAATCCACTGGTCAAGCTCCTTCAGTGACGCCTTTTCCTCCATCGTATGGATCTAAACAATGTATTTCTTTCTGAAGGATTTACTCGTTTTATGTCCTAGAACACTCAGCTCATGTAACACGGAAATATACCGGACTAGTCTATCGGTTAAACTAAAAAATCATTCGATTTTTTTCGTTCCAGCAGCCTCTCAACACAAATATATATCCCCAATCCCCCGAGTATACACTCACAAAATGGCCGATACGAATAGCGCCTCATACGGTGACGTCACGCGCTCTTCGCCGGAGATTTTTGAGCAATGCGCGCGCACTGTGTATGCACCGCCGCGGCCGCTCCCCCCACGCTTCCTCTTCTACAGTAAAAAGATCTTTTTCTCCAAAAAATTAAATTAAATTCGAACTTACTCGCGTTCATTTATCAAACGATACAAGAAACGGGCCAATATCCGCTACTCTTCAACTTTACCATATTTTTCACGTTTTTACCTATTTCTTTATTCTCATTAAAATGCATTACGGGTATAAATATATATATGTACTTTTATGCACAATTTTACACATTTTGAATACGATAATTTAAATATAAACTTCAAATATTTCTCGATATCAACAAATCAAAATTTTGCATAATTTGAGAAAGTTATAATTAATAAGTGGAAAAAAAGTATGATTCCTGTTCTCCAGCAAGTTTTTTAAACATGCACGATAGTTCTTTTCGAAAGTGAGTTCTCTCTAGAAATTCCTGACATTGAAATAATAAATGAGGACGAACAATTCTCGGAACATGATTTAATGCGCAATTGTGATTTTTTAAAAAAAAGAGACAATTCCCTCATTTCCGCAACTCTTCCAATCGGGAATGGCGATTTTCGACGGAAACCGAATCGAACCTGTCGCTCTGCGAAATTCGCAAGAAACTTCACGCGAAAAAAATGTTCATCCGCGAGATGGCAGCACCAAGAAACGCGCGCATTTCGAAATTCATTACCGAGACTTTTCGGGCTGCGAGGTTGAGCGTTTTTACTCAAAGAACCTATTTCAATCGAGGAAAAAGGTTGATGAAGAGTAATCGATGAGAATTCATACCTGAGTTCTTAAAATTATACTCCTCGCGTGAACGTTCAAAGACGGGGTTGTTTTGGTCGTGGATATTCTGACCTTGGCCATGTTTATTTAATAAATCGTACATACAATGACGCCGGACGATCCACTCGCGACTCACCATCTACCGGCATCGATTCTCATTGAAAGAGGACTCGTGGAGTACGTACAATAATAAAATGCGTACAAAGTGAATTTGACATTTGACACGAGTGTTGGGAGACACAAATGTACTGTTTCTTTTGGTTGTTTAAATTCTGAAAATTGTCAACGTCGACAACTATATCGACATCGCGTAATACACTTTTGTTTTTTTTTTTCGTTTCTTCTTTCTTTTTTTTTTCTTTCAGACATAAGCGAATCGAAAAATCGTGAGGCACTTGACATTTCTGGCTCGGTTGCTGGACTTTTTTCAGAAGTGCGCGGTCTCTTCCGTTTCTCTCTCTATTCAATCAACAAATCAAGGATCACGTAGAGTACAAATTTTCACGTACATTATTGGAGTCGATATTCAACATCGAAATAACTGCAGTAACTTTCGCTCGTTAATTGGATAATAGCTTCTACAGTTTACCATTTATCATGACGAGTGTCATTTTCGGATCTTCCAGTGCTCATTCATCTGCACAATGTCGCATCTAGCTGTGTCAGGAAAGGAAGAAGCAGCTTTATCTTTCTCCTGTAATTCGGGTCCTTAGCTATTGGATTGTGCTCCAGGTAGACTGTCTGAAGTTTCGTGTTCACTGCCAAATTATCTACAGTGGACCAATCCTCAATTTCATTGTTGTTGATCTGGAAAATAATATTTGGACGTAGATTCATTGCAACGTGATTGAAAAGTAAAAAAGAATAAACTCGAATTTTTACCCAAAATTCCTGTAGCATGCTCAAGTGAGAAATTTCCTCAATCTTTTTGATTCTGTTGTTGGCCAAATCCAAAATTGTCAAGAGAGGACAATTGGCCAAGCCCTCTATACAGGTTATTCCATTCTCTGACAAATATAATTCCTCCAACTTTTGTAACTCCTCGAGATTTTCAATCTTAGTTAAACGATTGCTTTGCAGACTCAACAACTTGAGATCTTTCAAGTTCTCCAAATTTTGTATTTTTGTTATTTTATTCTTGCTCAGATAGAGAGTAGTCAGACTGGTCAGACCATCTAAATTTGCTATCTCTCGAATCTTGTTGTCTCCTAATTCAAGGGTTGTGAGATTTTTTAGATGATCGATCTCCTCAATTTCTGTTATTCTATTGGAAGACAGAAAGAGCTTCTGGAGATTGGTTAGACTTTCAAGACCCTCTATCTTTTTTATGCGATTGAAAGATAAGTCGAGAACTCTGAAAACAGAACAAAAATGAGCAATTTACAAAAAACAAAAGTCACCAAAATAAATAAACATTTCTTGCTCACTCCAAATTTACTAGACAATCCAAATTTTCAATCGTTGTTATCTGATTGTCCCGGAGTTCCAATTCTACCAGTGAAACGAGACTGTCAAGATTTTCAATCTTCTTTATCAAGTTCCACGTGAAACACAATTTTTTTATTTTCGTCAGTGGCTCCAGATTCTCCAGTTTTGTTAATCTCGAGTGATTGAAATCAAGTTCCTGTAATTTTAAAAAATTTACACCCTTTTCTTCAGGATTTTCAATATAAAAATATAAAATATGGATAACAAACTAACCTCACTTTCCGGATCTATGATACAAATCTTTTCCGTGTCTTCGGAATCTGCAATTTCATCCTCAGCCTTCATCTCGACGGAATCTTCGCTCTTGTCGTCGTTGACTGAGAAAATAACAGAATAACGTGGACTTCTCTCATGATTTACGCATCTTTCTCGATTGTATACGTTTCAAATAATAATTTTTTTCGTTTACTCGCTTCAAATTTTTTAAAAATATATTTACCATTGTTGGACATTGTTGACGACTGAAGGACGTTCTAGGACGTTCCAGCAAAACTACAGTACAAAAGGTAAACAACTCGACAGTAGTTCGTAAAAAATATGTATAAAAAAAAATGTCCCGGCTTGTATTCACGTTGCCAATTATCGATTTTTTTACTTCAAAGAATAATAATTCGCGAGAGCCAATAAAGTTAAAGTTTAACAATATATTCGCGAATATATTCCAGTCGATCAAGCAGCTTGTTTGCGATTGAATATATTAACTTCATATAAAAATAAGATAACATAGGGTGCGTTCGACTTGCGTCCGCGGAGCTCACGGTCGTGATCGAGTGCGTTCTTTTGACGCTTTTTCCCTTGGACGCACACCCGTTCCATTACCGGCGCCATGATTGCCACGAGCTTTGCGGACGCAAGTCGAACGCACCATTGCAACGTTCACGCCCCTAATCTAATGGAACGACTAATCTCGACGATCGCGAACATGTACATTGCGGTCGTATGTGGAACACGTTGCGACCGCATGTGTTCCACGGGCGTAAATTCATATAGCCATATATGTATATAAATTGCATGTAACCGGAAGCAACGGTGTGACGTATGCATGGGCAAAATGGGCAAAATTGACTTATAAATTGTGTTTCACGAGCTCTTCTCGTGTCGCGTTTACGATGATTTTTTTGTCAAAAGTACTTAAACGTAAATTTAACCGCACGATGAATCTTTTCTTCGGATTTTCGGTGGAAGATGAAAAAGTAAACAATCGTTTTGCATTTTGATGCGAAGAACGCGAGTTGAATTTACCGCCTTTGTCAATATTGCACTAAAGGCAGAAGTCTGATTAATATCGTAACCTGTTTCCTTCCCGAACAAAATCACGCCTCGCTGACAAGTAGTGAATCACGAAATAATAATTGTCCTGCGAGTGACACAAGGAAAGTCTCGGGAGAATAAATTTATTTCGTGGAAACGGCATCGGTTGACAGGTGGTTTGACGTTTACTATCAGCCGCCATCGTTGTTGGCACGACAGTGCGCGGAGTGTATAGAATCATCTCATCATCTGCCATATTGCGTGCTGGATATACAAGCTGTACAACTATTTTAATTGAAGAGGAACATTACTCCCTCGAGACATTCCATGGAAAAGTGAAATTTTTGTCCGTCCCAATAAACGTATACACCCCTTTTAGCGAGGCACTTGGCACGAGGAGGTTCTGTCCTTTTTTCCGGAGCATTATTTACTGGTATTGAGGTAGGGGCTCACACTTCTACGTCTATCTTGCTTTTTCACACTTATTTTGGTCGCACTTTTTGAACTCGTACGAAATCGTCATCCTCGTCCGCCCTCGTCGTCCTGCCGATCCATTATTTTCTTTTTTATCGCCGTTTATATTTTTTACTATCGAGACATTTGCATACGAATACATAAGACTCTTTGGAGCAGCAAATTATCGTATTCAAGATGTACAGTACAGTACAGTGCAATTAATATCTTCCATGAACTGTAATCTGTCGTGATTCGTGCGATGAAAAATTCTTTTTGTCTTTTTATCATCCATTGACGTGTGATTCGCAAAATATTGTTACTCTCAAGATTACTCACCAGTTATCTTTAATCCAGCTTTTGTTTACTTTGATTCCATTAATTGAATAACTCTGGAGATTAAAACCTCTCCAAATATTGACTCAACAAACCGCAGTGAAGAATAATATTCGTGAGAACAGATTTCTTTAAAATTTACAAAACTTTTGGCAATTGCGGCCTTTCATTTTATTTGCTTTTTTTGTTTTGTTTTTACAACAGAGCGTAAATAAAGAAATTTTCTGAATTTATTTTATTCAGATTCGACATGTCAGCGGGTCCGTACAACTATTCGTACATCTTTAAATACATAATTATAGGTGATATGGGAGTAGGCAAATCTTGCCTGCTCCATCAGTTCACTGAAAAAAAATGTGAGTGCTCGAGACAGTAATTGACCAAGAGTCAATGGAATTTTGGTTTGCAACGGCGCTGAAATATTGATTTTTGGATTGTAGTTATGGCAGATTGCCCACATACGATTGGCGTTGAATTTGGAACAAGAATCATCGAGGTTGCGGGACAAAAAATAAAATTACAAATATGGGACACGGCAGGCCAGGAGAGATTCAGAGCTGTTACGAGATCTTACTATCGTGGAGCTGCAGGTGCATTGATGGTTTACGACATCACACGTCGGTCCACGTACAATCACCTCAGCAGTTGGCTCACGGACACTAGAAATCTCACAAACCCCAGTACTGTAAGTTCAATTGAATTGCAACAATAAAAGTTGAAACAAGATTTTATCAAGTTTGATACAAGAGAAAAAGGGATGAGTGGAAAAAGTATCGAAAAAAAAATTACTTCTTGTTCTCTTTCAAAAAGCAAAAAACAAGTATACTTTGCTATATGATTGAATAACTTCAGTTTCATCTCAAACTTAATCTTTATTTCAAGGTGATATTTTTGATCGGGAACAAGAGCGATCTGGAAGAACAACGAGACGTGACGTACGAGGAGGCGAAGAAATTTGCCGACGAGAATGGCCTGATGTTCGTGGAAGCCAGCGCAAAAACGTATGTGTAAACTTTGACTAAAAATCAACATTCTTAACAGCATAAGCATCTTACAATAATTCAATATTTTTCCATTCAAGGGGACACAACGTTGAGGAAGCGTTCTTAGACACGGCTAAGAAAATATTCCAAAGCGTTCGGGATGGCCGGTGAGTCTTGTTTTCTCCTTAAAAGGATTTGCTCGTATTTTGTAATTTTTTTTTACGATTTTTGAAAAAAAAAATGATTTTATTAAAAAATGTCGTACTTTCAGTCTTGATCTGAACGCGGCTGAATCAGGCGTTCAACACAATCCGAACCAGCCCGGTCGCACCAACCTGCAAGGAGTTTCGAGTGAACAACCAGGAGGCAAGGATTCCTGCTCCTGTTAGACCAATAATTTTCTTTTTGTATATAGACCCTACCGATTCATGTTTCCCAGACGCGTACACACATTCACCCAAAAAGACACGTATGATTTGTATCGAACGTATAGAGAAGCCGGAAAAACGTTTATACTTACACGAATCCTTTGAAAAAGTTTGCTGCCCACTTCGGTCGTGATATAACATTATTAATATCGATATTTCCACTATTACTGCTACTATCACTATTAGTTATTAAACAAGAGAAAAAAAAACAATGATGATAATAATAATAATAGTTAAACCACAGTACGGTGCAGTATAATAGTTTGGTTGCTACGCATTAAAACGAAAACTCTCAACGAGATTTACAAGACTTTCACAATCTTCTTAATAATTTAAAGCGATCGAAAAAAATGTAGTATCCCCGATAAAAAGATTTTTCGTTCGAATACATGGGTTTCCCAGAAGAAAAAAAAACAAAAGAAAATTCTTTTTGTATGATAGAGAATAAAAGAGAGATAATCCTTTTTCGCGGGTGCTCGTAAATCTTAAAAGTTGATCAGTTATTAAGATGTGTAAACGGTGAATAATGATAAAGGGGAAAAAAAGTGATGCGCGCGTGAGCATCGGTAGAATTTTTTGATCGCTCCATTGCAAGCCGCACGGAAAGTTATCTTTTGGCGAAGTTGGGCCTAAAGTAAAACTATTGGCGACTGCTCGGAAAGAGATAACGAGTATCGGAGAGTATAAAGAGCCGCGTTTCGTGCCAGCCGATACGCGTTTGCATATTCGTGTCCGTGGGCGCGCGTGTGTTGGTGAAACACGATACTTCTGTTTTTTTATTATTTTTCGATCGCTGGCGACATGTAATCAACTTCCAGAAGGCAAAGTACGTAGACGCGCGTTTTCTCAGCTTTCGAAGTAGCCTCATGCGCGATCCAACGCAGGTTTACCATGTAGATGCTGCATGCTTAAAAGGGTCTCGAAATATTAGTCTCCTCCTCTTCGTTCCCAATAAATTTTCTCCTTCGTCCAGCGATCGACTATCATTTCCGCCCTGTCTCGAGTATAGTTCACCCGGCGAACGGCAACCAATCTTTTTATGAATACACCCTCGGAACGACGATTTCGACGAAACACACTTGCAAGCCTTTTGTTGGGTACCAAAAGTCTCCTTGAATAAATAGGTGAAAATCGATGAGAATAAAATACATGTACAGGCATTGGAATACTTAGGTATATATCGTTAAGATAAACATGTAAAACAAAGATCTGCTTTTCGTTTAAGTGTATGCTGTTGTGTAAAACGAACATTTTTAAGCGCGACCCATTGAGTGCAATATGTGCATCTCACCATCGTGATTAAGGCACACACATCGGGTAGAGTGAAAAAAAAAAGAATTTTATTGTCGCGCTACGTGTTAATCAATGGCGATATACGTTGTAAATCATTGATTTGAACATTGAAAATATTAATTGTATCATATGGTTTTCAAATGGAAAATAATAAGTATGGACGAACTAATTGCGACGACGCTTGCATATTATTGCTACATTGATTGTTGCAGAATTCAAGTGCATAAGGAAAATACCCTCTTATTTGATATTTCATATACAATCATTATTATTATTATTACTAGTATTCTATAAAAGCATTAATACAGAAACATTTAATGTAAATAAAAGTACATTATGTGGTGAATAATTTGATTTTTATTTACAAGTCCAAACCGTGAGAAATTCTCTTCCTGTCTCAATCATCGTCAGTCAGCCAGTCTGTGGAACGTTCACCAAATCACTGAATTTCTGGATGTAAGTTTTTGAAAAAAAAAAAGAAGTTAAGTGATCGTCTAGTCAGACTCGGATCCCGAACTGGCGTCGGATTCGTATTCGTTGACGTTTATCGTGAATTTGTACTCCTGATCGCATCCTAGATAGGCGTCGCTCATGAAATAAAGGGTGTAGGCGTGCTGACCCGCAGTCGGGGCAACAAAGTCGAGTTTTACTTTCGCCTTTTGCTGAAGAGTGAGCCTCTTTATGGAGAGGAGAGAGTTCGTTCGCGGATCGCCGATGACGACCCACCAGCCTTCCTCCCGTTTCTGAGGGAAAAACGGGGCGACGACCGGTCCGACGACCTCGTCCTCTCTCTCGAGCTGAACGATGACGTTTACGGTTCCGCCGCTGTGAAGCTTGTCCTTGTCCTGGACCTCGTAAGACATCTCGATGTTGGGATAACGGTTGCAGAATTTCGCAACGTCGACCATCTGCGAGTCGGTCAGCTGGAGCAAGCGATTCCTGTCGTCGTCCTCGAGTTCCATCACGTCGAACACGGTCTCGACGCCCTTCTCCGTGCACCTCTTTATCGTCTCGGACGTGAAGTGCGGCAGCTGCTTCAGGTACGAGTCCTTGGACCACATCGCCTGGGTGACCATCTGGGCGAGCTCCATGGCCGCGACAGCCGGCGCCAGCCAACCGGAGGAGCTCAGAACGTCGACGCAGGCTTGGATCAGCCTTATCGCTTTCCCGAGGACCATCTCCGTGTCTTTCTGCAGCTCGGGACCGAGCTGGATCCTGGAAAGGTGAGCTTGGAGCAGCAGCTGCGCTTTTACGTGAGGATCCGCCATCCTGGCAGCCTGCGGGGCGTGCTGGAGCCGCCCGGCCAAACTGCGGAGCAAGTTCTCCTCCCTCTGCCTCACCGGGACCGTCTCGTACTCTGCCGCCGCCGATATTATTTCCAAAAGTCCCCGGATCTTCGTCTTGCTGTTCAACGACAGACTGAACAGTTCTATCGTCGCGTAGTTTATGTAATAGTACGCTGCGATCATTCCCAGATTGAGGGACAGCGTGTCCATCTCGTCCTCGACCGCGACGCACTTGGCCTGCTCCAGATCGGTCAGCGTGCTCTCGACGAGCTCCGACAAGTGGTCGGACAAGTGACGATGCGTCACACCCTGCAGTCCGTAGTAATTCGGGTTCTGCGTGAATCTTCTGTACAGGAATGTCCAGGTGAGATAATCAACGGCGTCGTGCTTGTTCTCTATCGTCTTCGTGACGATTTCCGCGTTGAAGTGGTCGTGAAGTCGATGGTCCAAGTGGCTCTCGACGGGGAGCGGCTCGTTCAGGAACTTTTTGTAAAAATCTTTCTTGGAAGTCTGACAGAGGAGAACGCACTTGGCATCGTCGTCCTCGAGAGGACGATTTGCCCGAGCTATCATCTGTAGAACGTCGGTTATCGGATAGTCCTCGTAGGCGTGAGTTTTCCCGTTGTAACACTGAGTGTCCATTATCACGACGAGATAACAGTTTATGGAAAGTCCCCAGCAGAGGTCCCGGGTCGCGACCGCGATCTGGATCGCCCCGCTGTCGAATAGTTGCTCGACGAGGTGGCGATCGTCCGCGGAGAGTCCCTCGTGGAGGTAAGCGACGCCCTGGGCAAGGGTCTCCTTCAGAGTCTTGTCGCTCATTCTGTCCATGAACGGCTTTATGTCGGACTCTTCGGCGTGGAAAAACCGAGAGGCTTGTCCCTCGGCGGCCGTGAATGTCAGGAGATCGATGGCCGTCAGCCTCGCCTGTCGTCGCGTCGGCACGAAAATAATGACCGGCTTGTGCGGAGCGTGGCGCAGAATCGCGTTGTAAACGGGCTTCGCCATCGCTGCGAGACGAGAAGCGTTGTGAGTTATGTTTATACCCTGGACGTGAAGTTCCATCGGGATCGGGCGCACCGACGGGTGGAAATTGAAGGTCGCCGCGGCGGGCGCCCCGAGCCACTGGGCGACGTCCTTCGCGTCCGCCAACGAGGCCGACAGCGCGACGATCCTCGTCGGCTTTTCCAACTGGTCGGATATGTAGCGGGTTCGCGAGCACGCGATTTCCAGCACCGGGCCTTCCTCACCGCCGATCAACTGCAGCTCGTCCACGACGAACAGCTGGATGTTCTGCACGTTCTTACGCTGCTTCCATCGACGAGACAGCACGTCCCATTTGTCGGCCGTCGTCACGATTATTTGTCCCTTCGCCAGGAGCTTCAAGTCCGTGCCAGTCTCGCCGGTCAGCAAGACGACTTTTCGGCCCAGTCGCTGGTTGAACTTTGAATACCAGTCGGCGTACACGAGCTCGGAGAGGGCCTCCTTGCTGACGACGTAAACGCAACGTCCCTCCGGGTGTTGAGCCAGAAGACGAAGAACCGCGAATTCCGCGATCGTCGTCTTTCCCGAACCCGTCGGCGCGCCGATGAAGACGTTGTCGTCCGAATTGTAAACCGCGTTGAATACCTGCGTTTGAATGGGATTAAATTGCGGAAATTTGTCAGTGTACAGCGATTCGAATTTGCTGTTTCTCAAGGCCGTTATGGGCAGAGGCTGAAGATCCAGAAGCTCCGTCGGCGGTAGATTTTTCTCGGGCAGTATCAAGTGGCGGAACGAGACCGGCAACTGAGTCTCGGCGCCGATCCAGCGGTCGGATACGACGCGAAGGAAGTACTGCGGCGGCAGGGGCTCGAATACGGGAACGAAGAATTTAATGAGATGCTCGTCGTTCGCGTATTTCGCTTTTAGAAGGAAATACTCGTGATGGAGGATAACCTCGCTGTCGACGTCCTCGATGAGGATCCAGAAAGCCTCGGAGGCGCCATGGACCTTGTCGTCCCACTGGAAGTCCGGAGTTATCGTCAGTTCCACCCGCAGTGTCGACCTCGTTATCGGTTGGATGTGCGTCGAGAGTTCCAGCTTCGGAAACTGGTGAATGTACTTGTGAATGGTTTTGCCGAGCTTCGGAACTCTGATGAGTTCTCCGATCTCGTTCGGTCCCAGATCGTACAGTCGTTCCCACGGGAAGTTCTTCTTCTCGATTTTCTTGACAATCTCCTCGGGCATTTTGCGAAATTGTCGCAGCGGGCACATGGACTGCCACATCCGACGATCGATCATTTTGCACAGGGAGAGACACTTGTCCGCCAACTGGGCCCAGCCGCGAAACAGGACGATCTCGAAGATGGCTCGCATCAGTCGAGCCGCCGATTGCGTGACGAAGACCATGTCCGACATCAGGGCGAACCCGTCGAGCTTCAGCTGCGAGATGTAAGCCTGAAGCAAAACATTGACCTTCGCGCTTGGCTCTTCGATGCTCTCTTTTATCGGAATCGGGACTCTTTCCATCAATTTCTGGAGCTCCAGTTTCTCCTCCTCCCGGACGTTTATGTTCTTGAACTCGCCGGAGAGCGAGAAGACGCGGAAGAGCTCGATCTCGCTGAGAGTTCGCTTGAGAAGTTGATTGTAAGTCGACATCGTCTCGTGAGTACAGTAGTAGTGAGACGCGATCCTACCGAGCTCCGTGGCTTGGAAATTTCCGGTTTTTCTGTCGTACTTTATGAGACCGCTTCTGTCGAGGCACAGCGCCGCGGAATGGATGAGATCGGCGCGACGGAGTTCCAGCAGGGGATCTTCCTTGAGGCTCTCAGCCGAGATTCCGTACAAATTGGGACATCTGAGCATCCTGATGTAGAGATAGGTGTAACCGAGCCACGTAACAGCCTCCCGAATGTTCTGTATGCTTCCGAGAACGATCTCGGCGTTGAGCATGTCGGGCATTTTGCTTATCAACTGGGACTCTATCGGCAGCTGCTGATTCAGAAGCGACAGATAGTACTGGAGCTCGCTGTAGTTCGTTATGAGGATTCCCTCGCCCTTCGTGTCATACTGAGGACGACCGGCACGACCCAGCATCTGCAGAACGTCCAGAGCGCTCAGCTCGACCCATCTTCCCTTCTCCGGATTGTAGACCTGCGTTCCCTTGATGATGACCGTGTGCGCGGGCAAGTTTACACCCCAGGCGAGGGTCGCCGTCGAGACGAGAACCTGGATGTGTCTGTCGGCGAACAAATCCTCGACCAGGGTACGATCTACCCTCGTCATTCCGGCGTGATGGATCGCGAATCCGTAAGGGAGCAAATCCTTGAGTTCTTGGTTCTTAACCTGCTCGGCCTCCGTTCGCAGGACCTCCATCGATGCCGAGCCTTCCCGAAGAAATTGCCCGAGAGTGTCCTTCTCCAGGCACATGTCTCTTATCGCCCTCGCCGTTTTTCCAGTCTCCTTTCGAGAATGCACGAATACAAGAATCTGATTCCTGCCGGCGTGCTCCATCGTTTTCTCGTAGACTATCTCGTTCATAACCTGGAAACGCTTGAGCGCCTTTTTCTCCGTTACTCCGATGTACTGCTGCTCCAGCGCGACGGGCCGGAAGCTGTTGTCGAAATAAAACAGGCCTGTTTCCGGCTTTATCCGGAGAAACGCGGCGACGTCTTGGTAGTTCGGCAAAGTAGCGGAGAGACCGACCAACCTCACGTCTTCCTGAGTACTCTCTATGTTTCTTATCGTCCTGGCGATGAGAGCCTCCAAAACGGGTCCTCGCTCGTCGTGCAGAAGGTGAATTTCGTCGATTATTATCAGACGAACGAGAGACGTGAAAGTTTTCTCGCCGCCCTTTCTCGTTATTATGTCCCACTTTTCCGGTGTGCACACGATTATCTGGGTCGCGGCGATCTGCTCGCGCGTCAACTGATGATCTCCCGTCAATTCCGAAACTGTCAGATTATATCCGGCCAGACGCTTACCGAAATTGCCAACCATTTCCTGTACGAGCGATCGCATCGGTGCTACGTAAATTATCTTAAATTCGTCGGCATTTATCGTACCGTCCGCGTTTATGTGCTTTCCTATTTCGCGCATCATGCACAACAGCGCGACGTTCGTTTTACCGGCACCGGTTGGAGCGCAGAGCAGAAGATTCTCGTCGCTTTCCAGGGCTGTTTGGTACAGACGACTCTGAATTCGGTTCAGGGTTTTGAAGCCTTCGAACGCCGGCTGCACGTACTTGGACAATTGGTCGATGGGACAGAGCTTCTCGTTCTTGCCAAACGGTTTCGGCGCCAATGCCGGAACGTGCACCTCCTCGTATCTGAAATATTGAAATTAATATTAACATTTTGTTCGATTAAAATTAAAATGTTTATTGTAGAGAGGAATAGGAAGCTCGTTATCGCTGCTCACCCTTTACGCTGCCTACGGAAACTTCCATCCGGCAACTGGCAACGTTTATTCGCCATGAAGTGACTGCCTTGAGCGAAAGTCAAGTCCTCGAGGTCGATCATATTTCTCGTTCCCTGTACGAGGCCACCCGGACCGCCGGTGTCCTCGTTTTCCTCCCTTCGCTTTCTCTGAGCCCTCGCCTCCATGGTCTCGTCGGCGTCGTCCTCACCTTTCCCTGTGTCCAGCTGTCGCAAAATTTTCGCCAAACCCGGATCGTCGTTCATTTTGTTCCGAATTTTTTGACGCTCCGTCTCCGATTGCGAAGACGCGAGCATCGTGCAATACGCTATCATCTGACGATATTTTTTGAGCTGCTTGATGAAATCGAAGCAGTCGTAACCGAGCAACATGACCAACTGGTTTTCGCAATCACGATCGTCTCCGGCGTCCTTCAGTATGTTGAGAACTTCGGCAGCGCGAGCCTGAAAAATGAGAGAAAGATGTGAATAACGCTTTATTTATTTATTTATTTTTCGTTTCAGAGAGCAAGTTTTGTTTCACTGTAAGAAAGAATACCTGAGAAACCATGGCATCGTTGTAAAATCTGCTGAGTCTCCTCTGGAGCCAATAAGCATCTATTTCAAGCGGATGAAGTGCCTTTTCCTTCTTCATTTCCTCGGCGCCGCCTAAATTTTCTGCATGAATAGCGCGATCGTCGTTCGCCTCCTCTCCCTCGTCGACTTCGTCCTCGTTTTCTCTTACTTCTCCGTAAACGTCCTCGTCATCCTCCTCGCTGCTCTCCTCGAACTGAACGTTTATACCGTACGTCTCGTCGATGTTTTCCTCATTGCTCGTACTTTTTTCCTCACTGCCGAAATCTGTGATTTTCTTTCCAAGGTTTACGAGCAGGGCGAATCTTTCTTCCGCCAAATTTCCCAGTAACGTTTCCGTCTCCTTTTTCTTCTCTTTTTCTTTGAGCCTGTCGTTCTTGAGCACCGCCAGAACCTCGTCGGCTGCGCCGCACAAAATATCTCGTGGCTGGTCTCCCAGAGCCTCCTGTATAAAGCTCAGCAGAACTTCGTATGTCTGGCGAGTCTCTTGTGTCTTTGGTCTATAAACAATCCCGACCATCTCGTCAACGCCTTCGGATAGCAGGGTTGCTCCCTTCATTCTGGCAAAATCGTACTGAGCTTCGTCTCGCTTCTGGCGCCTGCAAAGGACAATTGAGAACTTTTTAAAAAACTGTACTTGAAACTAAATTTTCATGAAAAATATTCATGGTGTTGCAACTATTTGGATAATTGAAATATCAACTCAATTCTTGATTTAATTCATGAAAATCTGAGATATCAACATTCAGCATTTTGTGATTTTAACATTTTATTTCACCAGAAAGTTCTCTGTGTAAAAAAATGAACAAGCTAAACAATCGATCGTTCAATCAATTTTTGGAGCAAACAATAAACTAAATAACTAACTTTCAGCGAAAACTCGTTGTTTTTGTCAACTGTTTCCATGGTCTGCACCAACTTTATGCAGTATTCGCTTTGATCTTTTGAAAAACAACAATTGCTCGATTATTACGGACTCTATGTTTCATTGTTTTTGTTTGCGTTCGTAGCGATGATAAGTGCTACTCATATATATTACTTACTAGCAGGCTTCACACCCTCGCG
This sequence comes from Cremastinae sp. A BG-2022a, assembly GCA_030522545.1. Classification (NCBI taxonomy): domain Eukaryota; kingdom Metazoa; phylum Arthropoda; class Insecta; order Hymenoptera; family Ichneumonidae; species Cremastinae sp. A BG-2022a. The sequence goes on along the minus strand of JAPYYW010002114.1, from coordinate 89 downwards.
ATAATGGAAAAACTCATCCAAAAGTCAGTTTTTTGGCTCATTCTATATGAATTCTTCATTGTCGCCCCAAATAATTAACATTTTCGTTA
>JAPYYW010002113.1:0-49939 GCA_030522545.1 Cremastinae sp. A BG-2022a | reverse complement strand
GTTGATAGTATTTTAGATTAAATAATTTTCACAATATTCGGTTGTTTCAAATGATTTTTTTCTGACCCCTCTTGCCCCCACTCTTAGTGGCGTCATGAGTGATAGTAATACCTTAATGCTTGAAAATCTTTATCATTTTAAGAATGCTATGGAATGGATAGCAGTGTAGTATTTTTTTTTGTATAGCGTTATTGTTTGTGTAGATTTGGTCAGTGTGCAGTATTGGACCACTTGACTCTGGTCGTGCTGTTTGTTCATTTTTTTTTCGTATTAGTTCAAAACGTAAAGAATAATGAAAAATCAGTTTACGTCCTGCCTTGATGGCGAAAAACACGAAAATTCAAGTCTAAGAAATAGTATTAAAATTGTCTAAAAAAGTAATAAAAGTTCACGTATTATTGCAAATAGGCAAGGCAACAAAGTACTAACTCTAGTAAAGAAATCGAACCGTATTTTGTTATTTTTGGAATTATTAGTTTTATTTTTTCATACGCATTAGTATATGACCCAATACTTTTGCAAACTCATTAAATACAAATTATTGGATAATTCATTATTAGAGAGAAATATCACTGTTTATAATATGTTATTTTCAAATAAAAGTATTATCATCTTTCGTTTGTATATCCTGAACCATTGTATTTCTGTGTAAAATCTACAAAAAAATAGGTTGGCCCGAAACTTTTGCACGCCACTGTATTTTCTCTTGCGCATTTTTTTAAACCAAGTCTCTTTGAAATACTCGAAATGTGTAAATTCTTTCGGAAAGTTTCTTATTACACAAAATTCAATCATTCTGAAGAAATATTTTTCAAAGCATATACATTTTTTATTCTTCATGTAAAATATACATGAGCAATTCTATCTCAATTCAATGACGATTTGATGATGATCCTTTCGATTTTATTTTTATTTTTTAATATGTCATTATAGGTGCAAAATGAAGTGTCTGTGCAAATTTTTAGCATTCTATCTTAATGCGTATATCGTAATTTCGTAAATTTTTTTAAATATCAATAGCTTCTACAATAGTTAAGATGTAATAACTTAATAGGAGGTCATTTTTTATCTCTTAATGTACTTTTTGAAAAAAAAAATTGAAAATTGAGAAAAAAAAATTGTTTCGGTGTCTTTTTGGCTGTTTTGAGCTTAAAAATTGGATTTTTTTCAATGGGACTCCTACGTTTAAAAAAATTTATATTTGAGCCTTTTCGAAGATGGGATACAAATAAGTTCGTGTCAAAAAAAATATTCATTTTTTTGTAATTTTGATTTTTTGTCGCTCTGTGACTATGGAATTTTTTTTTGACACAAAGTTATAATTTTTATATATATAAAAAATGACTGCAGAAAACTCTGACTGTAGAAAACTTTTCAAGTACGAAGTTATTTGGATCCCATCTTCGGTAGGGGCTGAAATTTTTTTGTTTTTTTTTACGTAAAATGTTATGAATTTTAAAAAAAAATGAAAGGGGCCTCATTTAAAGAAAATCTAATCTTTTAGCTCAACACGACCAAAAAGATAGTAAACAAATTATTTTCTCAATTTTCAATTATTATTCCAAAAAGTACATTAAAAAAAAAACAAAAAAAATTGACCTCTTATTAAGTTACAATATCTTAATTATTGTAGAAGCCATGAATATTTTAAGATTTTTACGAAAGTTTTTACGAAATTGGCATAGACACTTTATTTTGCATCTACAATAACGCGTTAAAAAAAATTTTTTCGTTAAATTAACATTGGTATTGCTCTTATAAAACCTACTTGTAATTTTTGAGTATAACTTAATATTTAATATTTTTAGTATAAATTTAATGTATGAAAAAAATATATATATAGATTCTGAGACAATGAAAATCTCTCGATCTCTCCAAAGTATTTTTATTTATGAAGGATTATTCAATTTTGTACAGTAGTGAACGTTTCTTAGTCGATTGTATTCAATGTACGTGTAAAGATGTTCGTCGTCGCACGTTATATATCACGATGAACTCAGAGCTTCGTTGATTCACTTATCGTCACTGTCATAATTTCATCGAGAACGCTTATTTTAATGAGGCGTATACAAACCACGGATTAGGATGAAAAAGTTTCGTCAAGACTTAATACGTTGGTAAAAATAAAAGCGTTTTTATTAGTAATAAATTCAAGATGTCCACACGATTGGATTCGTTGAAACAATTTCTCTCTTCGATGCTTACTTCGACGAGAAAGAACGAGGGCAACGAGTTACTTCTCAGTTTGGATGTGACTTCTAGACATAGATGAGACGCTTGTACAGAATCATTTTTCATTTTCGTTTGGCATGATTTTCGAGCTGTACCGCATGAAATCTCCCTCCCCGATCTTTAAAATCCCACCAATGCACTCCAATATCCCTTTAAACCAATTTTATTTAATTATACATTTTCAAATTTATATAATTTACTATTTAATACCATTTAAACTATATGTACATTTTTCTATTTTTCTTATTTTCATCAAATACTCAAATAATCGTGACACTCCTGAAACGTGTTTGACTGTCAATCAATCAATGAATATTTCGCAATAAGAAATAAATGACGAATTAAGACAAAAAAAAGTATCCACAGAAATTTCTTATCGAATGGAATTTCAGGAATAAGGAAAAATGTTTTTGGAGTGCGACGAGATTATATTTTATACATTTATTTGTCCACTGAGCTTGCAACTTTGACAAAAGCAATGAAAAAAAAAAGAAAAAAAAAGAAAGAGAGATTAGTCTCGTCAGAGTAGAGCAGTGCATGAGTGTGCGTGTTGTCAACAGTTGCCAGTAATGGGGGGAGACTGTCGTCAAAAGTAGTCGACAGCGAAGAAGAAGGGAGTGGCATGAGACGTGCCTGCTCGCTCAGCGACCTTTCCGTCAGCCCACCAAACCGGTTACTGCATGGCCCACTACAAGGTACCCTTTTAAGCTTCCTACCCTATTTACGTTGCGTAATTGGTATGAGAAGAAGAAAAAAAAAGCTAAATTTCTATTCTCGTATATTCACTGCAATTTTAATACACGTCCTTTTTCGCATTTTTTTTATCTCATATCTGTAATTTTTTTTTTTATATATTCAATTATCCTTATATATCTTTATAAAATAACACTGGAATTATTTATATTCGGATAATATTTTTCTATTCAGTTACGAATGTTTTAGGATCATAATTGATGTTCCATTTTTCCTTTTTTTTGCAAACCAAGTATTATGAATTTACTCGTTTATTTTATTTAGTGTTCAATTATCTGGTGCATCAGTTTTTTTCCCATAGAACATGGGTGAGGCCTTGTCGCAGCTTACGCAACGATAGAATTTTATTTCTTGTCTCTGCATAATGTTTATTTCGATCACTTGACAGTTTTTTAGTCAGTGCATCTTCAAGGGATGAAATTTTATCGAGAATACTGATATTTTATTTTTTGGGGTAGTTTCAGGTAAATTAAGTAATAGGAGTGCAAATACGTCGTCAAGGGGTGGGCCAGGAAATGTGAACTCTGGTAACCCATCGCGACACTCTTCGACGAAAAATCATTCGTCTCATATGACACGTAGCAGCAGCGTTGGAGTACTCAACCAGGTAAATCAACAAAATATATCGATAAAGAAAAATAATAATAAAAATAATTATTATTATTAATAATAATAATAATAATAATAATAATAATAATAATAATAATAATAATAATAAAATTAAAAATAATAATAATAAAAATAACTCCCTTCGATTTTCCTGAAATTTGATCAGAAATTTTATTTTATCACAAAATGTTCTGCCAAAGGAAAAATATTAAAAATAAATTTTTTCGAAAGTTAAACGAAACTAAAAATTTCGCTATTCAAGTTTCTTTTTTAAATATCTCGAAAACTATTACAGTTACAGACTAAATAAATGAACCTAAAATATTCAGGAATATCATATACTCATTATTTTTTATCATTTCAAACATTTGAAAGTTCTTCAAATTCATCATTTTTCAAAATTTTTTTAAATTTGATAATCCAAAATTTCCCCTTTAAAACGAACATTGACTCATGTCGGTAACTATAATAGTTTTCGAGATATTTAAAAAAGAAACTTGAAAAACGCGAAATTTTCAATTTCGCATAATTAAAAAAAATTTTTTTTTCGTTTTATGATAAATAAAAAAATTCTGACCAAATTTCAGCAAAATCATTAGTCAAAATGACGTGGAATTACCCACATATATTTCCAAATTTTTGTCCATGAAATTTAAAATATCCTTTCATTTGATTTTAATATAACAAATAAAAATAAACAATGTTTGTAGCAAAGTGATTCCGAGTCTGACGCTGGTGTTGCTGTTGGTGGAAGAATCTGGAATGCTCAACAATCGAACAGCAGAATGAGCGGACTTATGAGGCCAACGATAAGTTCCCAGAACAAAATAAATCACCAAATAAAACCAAACTCATCGTCAAGCAACAATCTTCCTATGGTCTTGAGAAGACGAGGAATGCAAGGAGCTTATTCAAGTGGTACGTAAAACGAGAGCAGTATTTTGTTTCTCTCGACTTATTTTAAGGGTTTTGAGTGCGTAGAGCAAAAAATCAAAAGTTTGACAACGTTTTTCCCCCATAAGAAGTCGTTTGAGAGTAAACATTTATTAAGAAGAGTTGCTGCAAATCAACTGAAGAAAGATATATTTGAAATTCAAAACAATCTAATGACAGGTCTACTTTCTGTGTGATTGCAGAAAAAAATGATGAAATTTTTTTGAAAAATTAGATACAGCTTCTTTAACGCCATACAAAGATCAGTGAAATTTTCACTTTGATTATAGGAAGCTCGTTACTTAGATATTGTACAAAATTGTAACTTTTAACACGTGCTCTTATGGGATGATACAAAAAATTGTTAATTTTTCACCATTAATATCTTAATTAGGAGCTTCCTGATCGTTGTTAAAATTTTACACAATCTTTCACAGTTTTTGCTTAATATTATGTAAATTTTTCAAAAAATTTCTATCATTTTCAATCTTGAATACAATATCCTTAAGTACGATGTAACGCATGAAAATAATTTTTATTGGAAAATTTTCAGTGAATCTAAGTCAAGTTGGGAATCAAGAAGACTCCAGCTCGGAGGATACGTCTTCAAATGGAAATAGTGGAAAGCCGGCACTTCCTCCGAGGCCAAGAAGCATCAGCATCGATCATTCAAACGCTAGGTAAATTTGTTATTTTTTAATTTTATTCAAAGAACAAGAGACAAGAAGATTGTGCATGTATTCACAAATCACAAAATAATCTGAAAAATTAGTTTCTCCTCTTTCAAAGTATTCTAAAAATTATTTGAGTATGTTTAATGCAAATCTACAAATTTTCATTGAGAATTCTGAATGTAAATGGTTTAAAAATCTGATAATACTGGAAACATTCAGTAAAACGATTAAAAATTGAACACAAAGTTTTTTCATGTACGTAGATAATTGTGAAAGTATATCTAATTTAAATTTTTTAAAATATAAATCATACATCCTTAAAAGTACAAATCAAATATATTTTTTGTGTATATAATTGGTGATAAGTGACTTAAGATGTTAAATTTGTAAAATCGAGACTTTGGCTTTAACTACAAAGTTGCCATTTTTTTGAGTCTGAGTTTGACTATCAATTAGAAACCTGAGCATATTTTAACAATAATCAAAACTTTTTTTATTGTTTCAACAGTATAATTTAATAAAATTTAGTAAAACTTTTGAAATTACTGTTTATAAAAAATGAACGCTACTAAGAACGTACTTAAAAAATGTACAAGAATTTCATATTTTTTAATTTGTATACAGTACAAATTTATGAATTCTCTATAAGAAGCAATGTTTAATCTTAACAATTTTGGAGTTTGATAAAATTCTTGAACCATTCAATAAAACAATTTAAAATTTACAATTTTTTTTTCCATATGCTTTAGATAAAAATATCAAAAATTAATGAAATATATTTAAAAATATCGCTAATAAATCCTTAATTTTTAACAGCTTAAGTATTCCTGGTGCAACTGTCAGAAGATCCGGATCGAGTACAGTTATAACGAATGGCCGAACGAGTGGAGTGATAGGCCAAGGGACAGCCAGGCTCTCGGTAGCGAATCGCAATCAACTTGAGCCGAGTCCTCAAGAGCTTCCAGTTAAAGACACAGATCGTGCCATCGACGTTGCCAGTGCCGAGTGTAAGTTCACAAAAAAAATAAAAATAAAAAAATCCTCCAGCGTTATCCCTCTCCCTCATTCTTCACTCTAGAATGTCGCGTCGACGTACATTCGAAACTATATTCACGTTAAATAACCGAGAATCACGTTTAACGAGAACCTTCGATCTTTGCAGTAGACACGGATAACCGATTAGGTAAACTAAAGACGCCTATTGAGAATGCTGTGATGTGAAAATAAAAATAAACAGATATATTGACAATGTTAATACACGAAAATTTGTAAGTGATCATGCTGTGATTGAACCTTAACGTTTTATTTTGTGAACGAGAAATCAATTTTAGAGGATACATAGTTACAGATTTTGACGGGTTGTAGTTTCTAGAAGCCAGGATCATTTACTTTATTTTCGTTTTGAGGAAATTTGAAAAAGTGTATGGGATTAAAATTGTGAATGTTTGTCGTCAAGTTCTTGGCTGGTCAGACATCAAACTTTTTTTTTTTTTTCATCAAAAATTCAACTTTCGGTTTCGGTCATTTACACCCAGCACCATCACACTCTTTAAATTCAATTCTCAACGCTTTGGAGCATTTTCTTTCGCACTCGAAATAAAAATACATTCATACGCATTCCAAATTATTTTTCTCAAATCGTGATCCTGGCATAGAAGAAAAAAGATCGATTCATTCTTAACAACCAATATACATCCAATCACAAAATAGCATGGTCTCATACGGATTTCATAAAATATTTGCACGATGCACGTTTATGTCACTTGTGTTTCAAATATAAGGAATATATTTATGATTTTACATTTTTTAAAAATAGTTTTGTCGTTATAATTTCATTTTTATGAAAAATGATGATGGTTTGTAAATTTATGAATGTTTTTTTTTACTTTTATATCTTTTATTTTTCGTAGAAATCAAAATTGATTCGAAATTATTGTATAAGTGTTCGGTGTAATAGAACATATAAATATTTTATACTCTAAATGTAAGAATTTTTCCAATACTGTGCAATAGTGTACAAACTAATTTTTTATTACACTTATATACGATTGTACAGTTATTTAAATTCATATCGAAAGTTGATAGGAAATGTATATACCGATTGTTTATTATCTTAGATTTTTGGTCCAGTAAAATTAGTTTATTTTTTTTTATAGTGAAAACTCTACGATTCTTTCTTCACAGTATTCATTCTACCAAAAATAGTAACTTGGAAAAAAGGTAGAAAATGTAATTTTCTTCAAAAAAGTATGAAATTATTTGTCATTTATTCAACAGCTCGCAATATATCTGCATAAACAAAAAATCCACATAGTGTTTATTTTTCTCGTACTGTTTTTACAGAAATAACAAAATGCCTTGTTTACAATATAAGTAAATTGCAAAAATCCGCAAAAAAATCTTTAAAAATTGCAAAAGATCGCAGTTATTGTATATAAAAAAATATTTTAAATTTCAGAGACTTTTTGGGGGTTTTTGAAATTCACTTATATTTTAAAGAGTGTACGGATCAAATAGGCTTGAGATTCGGATTCACCGGATCGAAATACAGCAAAATCATACTTGATTTAGTTTCAGAACATTTTTTTACTATAATAATAGAAATTTTTTAAAATTTTTAATTTTTCGCAATTAACTCGAAATTTTGACGATATACGGACAAAACGGAGCCCAAATTCGGATTCAGCGCTCCAAAATACCTAAATATAGGGGGGAGAGGTCTGGTCAAAAGTAGACAACTTTATATTTTGTGACTGGGTGTTATTATTGAACCAATTACATTTTATTTACTTCCTACCCTAATTATATTATATTATATTATATTATATATTATATTATATTATATTATATTATATTATATTATATTATATTATATTATATTATATTATATTATATTATATTATATTATATTATATTATATTATATTTTATTATATTATATTTTATTTTATTTTATTATATTATCTTATACTACTTTGAGCCATAAAAATATATTTAATTGTAAAACAATCAGTATAGTTATCACTTCTGATGAAATTTACTATCGTTATTTCTCCCAGTGTGGATAGAACGTACCAAGAATAACTGTGAAGAGAGAAAACGTAGATATTTTCACGAAACATATATTAAAATTTAAACTAGTTTTACACCAGAGGGACTGCTTATAAAAATATTACTTATTCCAATTGAAAAAAAAAAATATATATATATTTTTTTTTCGACAGTATCGAGCCAACTGTGCAACACGATCGCCGACGAGCTGACGCGCACGGCGGACAACGTGGTGCAACTTTACAAGAGGTTAACGATTGACAGCGGGGGAGACTCGTCCGGGGAGGCGCTCGACAGGGACACGATGCTGCGAAGTCTGGAATCGTCGGTGAACGAGGCGATGCGAACGCTGCGCCTGGTCGTGGCTGCAGGAACGAGCCAGGAAAATAACGAGGTCGGAGCGGACGGTGTGAGCGCGAACGAGGCAACCGCAAAGTTTCAGGAATTGCTCGCTGGTCAGGATCAGGGAAAAGTCGTAAACATGATGCAGCAGTATTCGGAATTGTTGCTGAGCATGATGCAGCAGAGAATGGGCAGCAACCAGTCGAGTCACACCTAAATATCCGTCCAGGCGAGGAAGATTTCGAAGAAGAGGAAGAGAGAGGAAAAAAAGAGGAATTGGGATGAAAAGGAAGAACGACGAGGAGGGAGCGAAGGAACAAGATACCTCAAGATGATATTTTCATTGCATTTTCATCGCAAATTAATATTTGACTGCACATTGAATTTTGGGGAACGAGAACACCGCGATGTTCGTCCTCGTCCTTGCCAAATTTCTTTTTCTTTGTTTTCTTTTTTCTTCTTCAATCGCCCTCGGATTTATTCGAGGATTCAGCGAACGTTCCTTCGTCGGTTTCCCTTCGGGCAACTATTTTTTTTTTTCAGCCATAGACAAAGTACGAACGTGCACGAGTTATTTGGGTAACGCCTCGTCCACGGCGAACTTGGACGTTGTACGAGTCATTTAAGTAAATAATTGCGTTTGGTTTTAGAAAAAAAAAGAAAAAAAAATAATACGGAATTGTAACGAATGGCCCGACAGATGCGTTATCGTGTTAATCTGTCAACGCGAGACTGAAACGATAACGGACGAGGAAATAACAAAATGCCAATCGGGGGTTCGAAATAATGTGCGTGAAATTTTTTGGGATCCCCCCCAGGGTGCTAGGTCGATAGAGAAAAGAAACTTGCGTGTTTCGTCATTCTTTCGAAAAATTTTATCTGATGAGAGAGGAAGAGATAGTTTTGAAACCGACATGGTACACGTGACAACGTTTCAAGTGTCAAATATTGTCGTATTTATTGAAATAATTTATGTCTAAATCTGAATAATTTAATTACATGAACATTAGGCCATACGCCGTGAAATGCCAATTACTAAAGACTAGTAGGCTAGACCGCAAATTTAATCAGATGCATATTTATCGAAAAAAAAAGAAAAAAAAAACTATCGCGTGGTATTTATAAACGGTACTTGAATAGTGTATGTGTGCGAGCGTGTATTCTTTTTTAATATGTAAACCTAAATTAACCAAAGGCTTTACGAAACCTGTGGTCTAAACGATTGAGGATTCCCTCCGCTATTTTAGACGAAATAACTTTCGTTTGTTGATTACGCGACATTAAACTTGCCAATTAAACGAAGGGAAGACATACAAAGAAAAATAGAATTAACGGAGAAAAACGTCTAGTTGTTAATCAGTCGTGTTGAAAAGTAAAAATAAATTATAAATGGGCTTCATAGACCTGCTTGAGATGAAAACTAAAAAAAAAAGGAAGATATTAACAGAGCGGACGTGAGTTTGCACTTCTTTTTCCTCCCAAAGTGCGCCAAGGGCTTGAGTTTGCTGATCGTTTAGAAATATCTCACACGAGGTCGCGAAAATAGGTAAATAAAACGACATAATGTAAACTAATATCGTTAACAGTCTAAGCAGAGAAGTGTTACCTTGCAATAGTAACTAAGTATTTTGTCATAGGAATTGACACAAACCGAAATATTTTTCCACGTAACCCCGTAAACGTAGAGTCAAGAGGGAAGAATAAAAACTCTGCGATGGAGGAAAAGAAATCGAGAGAAAAACACGAAAAAAGAAAACGAAATATACGAACATGCATTTATCGTATTTTCCAGAAGTTTCAATTCTATTTCTGTTTCGAAATCGTCAATTAACGACCAGTCGACGTTTGCTGCTCTTTTTTTTTTTTATAGAAATCGCCGGAATTGCGGGTATGAAAGATAACTGCGTCCAAGTATTAAAAAGTATGTTGTTCGTAGTCTAATTGGTTTGCACGTAAAATTTTTGTTTTTTCAATACCGTGTTGTGTACATTACCTAAAAATTTCATTCAAGTGTCGTACCACATAATACTTGTGCCATAAATCGTTAAAAAGAATTTCAATCGACCAACTATTCATCGTACATTAATTTTTCGACGTCCATGTCTTGAAGTTGCGACTCGATCGAATCGTTCGCAACGACAAGAATTACGCGATTTTATCATTTCTGCCGAAGCTTCGAAAGTTGGCCGACCGAAAGAACAAGTTTGTTTTTTTTTTCTCATGGAAAGCTCACAACTTTGTCGAACGGAGACTCCGTATTTTAACGAACGGATTTTTCCTTCAATCACTCGTATTTATTCGTGTTATAGAAACTTCGTGAATCAGCGGATAAAATGTATTTTGTAATTAGCGTCGAGTGAGTGTGACGACGAGTGTATGTTTTTTTTAAGTAACCATTAACGACGTACCCATAGATAATAATGGACATCGTGTCAAGGGCAGTCATGAAAGAAAAAAAAATCATAAACTATCGAATCTCATTTAGTCTATACGCAGGTGTATATTTAACCACGTCTTTATTCAAGCATCCCGTTCATTCCAAATCGTTTGTATGTACATTTCTTTTTCTCTCGTTTTTTTGTTTGTTTGCGCATCAGTCGAAAAATAATTTATTCATCGCATTGGCCTGCTTCAAAACCTTAATTAGTATTCCCGTTGCTTTGTATATTGTTGAATACGTTACGGTAAGACTTTTAATAATTAATATGCTGATTGGTTTATTCCAATTTGTATATACACGTGCGTATATATAAATGTAACAATGATAATAATTTGTGATCGATTGATAGGTCGCAACCCAGTTATGTAGATTAGCCACTTGTAACCTTTTCTTCGTAAGAAAAAAAAAACCCTGAAAAAAAATCATGTATAACTTTTTAGTGTCGAATTTTGTATATTATGTTCATAATTAATACATAATAATTTACATGGAACAAAATGATATTTATTTTTCGATTTTGTCTAGGTCCAAAAATAATCGCGGGAAGCTCGAGTTTTTAATAAAAACAAAGTGGCGTTAATCAAAGACAATGAAATCAGTTTATTTTCATACTCAGTTCAGAAGAAGAAAAAATAACAAACTCTCTTACACATATAAATATATATTTATATATATTTTCAACGATAAAATATTTCATGCATACCTCTTAACAAATCGTATATAATTATCTTGAGTGTAAAAACCATAATTATAACTGTTTCGAAGGGCTATTACCCTCGAGGAAAAAAAATTCGGCAGTCGATTGCGCTCGCAGGATCAGCACGATTCGTCGTTTTCCGACATATTTACGTACGATCGAATTAAGGAGGTTCTTGCATTATAGGCAGTTTAAAATATTTTTTCCTGTCTTGAGTAATAGCAAAGTCATAAAATTTTTAAGGATAACTTCTTGAAAAACCATACTAATGTTTTTCAACATTGTACCAAAGTGCTAAAAAAATTAACAAATATATCATCGTTTGAAAATCGAGATAATCGATTTTAAAAATTGCTATTTTAACATGGGCTCTTATGGGGAGCTACAAAAAATTTTGATTTTCAACGATAGATATCTCGATTTCAACACGGCGAAGCTTGTTCTAATTTAACACACATCCGCGTGTTGCCAAGGAACATTTATGAAAATTTTTATGAAATTACCTCTAAATTCATTTTATGCAAGAACCACCTTAAACACGCAGCTAAAATAAAATACAAATAGTTCAAAGACAGATGATGAATAAATCTAACAAAAAAAAATAGCAACATAATACTATTAAAAAATGTAATGATAATTGGTCAACATTGTCTTGCTACTCGAGTGAAATTAATGATCATTTAAAAATGTGACAAAACGTTGGCGCATTCTGATCTGTAAATGTGATAAAACAACCTATGAGTGTATAAAAACGTAAATTGTGGTACAATATGTTTCTCCTGGCGATCTTTCGAGATTAAAAAATCATTGATGCACGACGTCGAGATACTCTAGGCGTGCTTGAGAATTAATTTCGTTGTCTCTCTTTTTTGGGATCATCGTTTCTCGATTTGACCACACCTGTGCTGATTTAACCACCGTTCTCTTGGCGCAACTCTTCCAGCTAAAAAATTCGATTTATAATTTAAGGAGGTACAACCGTGACAGTATATTTAAAAGTTGGGCTGTACGTGTAAACTAAATAGAAAATTATCACCTAAAATCAGTCAAATGAACAATATTCTTCGTTTTTTTTTCAATGTTGAAGTAATTTGCGAGTTTAAGTTTATTAAGAAAAGTTTTTGCAAATTGACTAAAGAGTAACGTTCATGAAATTCAAGATAATTGAGAATAAGATATTCTTGCTCTACATGATTGAACAAATTTTGAAAAAAATTCATGTCAGATTTTGATGAAAAACTAAGCTTCTTTGATATATAAAAATCTGTTCAAAATTTGAAGAAACATTGCAACATTTTTCACATGTTCTTATGGAAAAGTGCGAAAAATTGTTATTTTAATACACATTTAATTTCATACACATATCATAATTTGCATATCATATATATTAAAAAGATTTGTGCAAATTTTTAAGAAAATCTACCTTTTAAAGCAGTTCTATCAGTACAGTTAAACCAATAAATTTTATCTTAGTTTATCTCCGTACCATGTGGTTTTTCAGAAAAAGTTCATTAAAAAAAGTTGTTGCAATTTTTTTTAAGAATAGCATACTCAAAATTCATGGTCATCCAAGGTGACCTGATTTGTACTTGCTACGTATGTATGAAAATTAAAAAAAAATCGAAATCTTAGGATTTTTTTTTAAATTAAAGTACAATAAAGAGCTGTGCAAAATTTTAAGAGGGTTTAGCATCTAGAATGGAAGATATTTAGAATTGAAAATGGCAATATTTAACACGGGCTCTTATATGGGAGAGCACTGAAAATTGGGATTTTTAATAATAAATATCTACATTTTTACGTGGTGAGACCTCTTAAAATTTGATACGCATGTGCGTTAAACATCAAAGATCGACTGTACCAATTTTTAACATAATCCTAAATAGATGATAAAACTATAGAATTACCTTAAAGATCTATGCAAATTTTTTGAAAAAATCTGTTTTAAACTCATTTTACGGTTGTAATACCTTAACAAGACAGTTGGAAAGCTAGCACTTTGATAAATCATGGACGACGCTTACCTCTTTCTCTTCGTCGACTTCGTCCTCCTCGTCGTCGGAACCGTGAACAGATGCAGCCGGGGTTGTTATGCGAGACGACGACGGAGATGGTGGCTCGCTCAGAGGTCGCGGATAATTAAATGTTCTGTTGTAACTGCCGTCACCCATCTCCGACGCAAGCTCCGGATACACCGCGGTTAAAGCTTTTATTCGAGCCTGACGATAGTACTGCAAAAAAAAAATATTCATAAATTTAACAAAAATTAATCCGATACGTACATTTTTTTAATATTCTCTTATTTTCACAACGCTTGGAATTTTTCAAATATACATAATCGTGATTCAATAATTGGTAAAATATAAAAAGATAGTATCATTAAAAATCAATTAAATCAATTTAAAAAAAATTGTCTCTTCGCTAAAAATTGAACAAATGACAATTTAACTTTATCTACGTCAAAGTAGAATATATTTTACGTATAGAAAAAAAATTGAGGAGATATTTGAACAGGAAAAAAGGTTTGTAATATTTGAAAATACAGCGTTAGAAAAATGCCCATGATGCAACCATGGACGAGTTAAATTACTCATACTGAGATTTAAACGTCGTACGAGTGAAATTCACTGATGACTTACGATTCCTAGGTTTCTCCAATCGAGCAAGTCGCTCAGTCTTTCAGTTCGATTACGCTGGATGATACGCTGTCGTCGATTGAGACGAGCAAAATCGAACATGTACTGGGCGAGCTGCTGAACGCTGCCCTCGATACCGATGTGTCTTCTGTCGACGATGTAAATTCCATAACTCATCGGATCAGCGATGTGTTCCTCCATGAAGCATCCGAAGCCCGACAGATTGGTCGTGACACTCGGAATTCCCATAACCGTGCACTCCGCAGGTGTGTAACCCCAGGGCTCGTAATAAGACGGGAATACGCCCAAGTGGCATCCTCTCACGAAGTCCTCGTAATCCAAGCCGAACAATGGATTCGTCGACGAAAGAAATTCCGGGTGAAAAACGATCTTTAATGAAAACATTAAATTTCTCTTTTAAAATATTCATTTTCAAAGTTTCGAGTACTCTGCCAGCGTTCTTTCTTCCTCCCGTTCCTTTATTCCACCGGAAATAGTATATAAAGTTACCTTTACGCGATCATGAACCGTGTTGAACATGTTACATCTGCGAACCGCAGCCAACACCGGGTCGTTCCAATCGTCGATGACGTTGTGAGTCGTCACCGGAGGCAAACCAGTTCGTTGCAGTGCGTACAGACATCTTGAAAAATATTTTTTTTTAGTTACACAAAAATAATGTACATGCACCAGAGTTAAGGATTTATGAACGATATTTTTAAAAAATATGAGAATTTGATAAATTTTTTGATATTTTGTCCTTATAAGCATATAAAAAAATATGCCAAATTTGAAATCGTTTTATTGAATAGTTTAAGATTTACAAGACCCCAAAGTTGTTGAGATTTGGCATTGCTTCTTGGGAAGAATTCATAAATTTTCAGTGAATACAAATTTTTAAATGAGATTCTTGTGAATTTTTTTTTATATATTCGTAATAGTGTTCATTTTTTATAGACAGTAATTTTAAAACGTTTTACTAAAAATGTTTTCATTTAATTATTTAAACAATAAAAAATATTTAAATTATTATTAAAATATGCTCAAGTTGCTAATTAATATAGGCAAACTAAGACTCAAAAAATTGACAACTTTTTAGCAAATGCCAGAGTCTGGATTTTATGAATTTAATGTCAAGAATTTACTTTTTGCTGCACTGAGAAAAAAAATAATGTTAACTAAATATATTTGGTTCATTTAATTCTATTGCTGTTGAGACAAATGTTCTTTTTTTAATATAATTAAACAATTAGTTGTTGCAACTGAACCGTTTGATTGAATTCATTTTTTAAACTCAACTCATAATTATTTAAAATCAATCCATACAAGATTTTCTCTCAACTAAATATCGATTTAAACCAATAAATTTTAGTTGATCACTTTTTGACTATAAGTCAAATAAATATGTGGTTAAACGAATCTTTTATACATTTATCGATTGATCTTTCTTTTTTGTTAAATACGTGATTTTTTTTCAACAAAATATATTTAATTTATTTAATAGAAAAATAATTTAACTGAACCATGTTACAGGATTGAAGTAATTCTCGAATTATGAATTCAGTTTATTAATTATTTCGTTAATATATTCTATCTTATTTGATTCAAAGTCCAATCTCTGTGAAATTAAGTATTTGATTTTACAAAATTCTTATTAATTATTTCGTATTATGGAGCTCTGAAATGCGTAAATTGAAAAAAATTCCAATCTTACCTCTTAATTTTAATGATGTCATCTTTCAACAAGAGATCTTGTCCCTCGGGCAATCTTCCTGAAAGACACATCTCGTACATACGTTTTCCCATCTTCACCTGAATTTCATGTATCGTGTCTCTCAGGGATTTGGTGACCTGCGAATTGTGAGAATTTTTTATTGCAGCGTAAAAATAATGAATACGAATTTGTAGAATGATAATTATTATTCACAAATTTTGTAGAATGATAATTATCATCGTATCAATGAATACGAATTTGTAGAATGATTATTATCATTCTACAAAATTTGTGAATAATAATTATCATTCTATAAAATTTGTAAATAATAATTATCATTCTATAAAATTTGTAAATAATAATTATCATTCCACAAATTCGTATTCTTTCACGTTTACTTAACACTCAACATACACTATACTTAACAATTACAAATCATAATTGAGTTGAACTTACAGCGTGTCCACGCAGCGATTCGACGTTGAAGTTATTGGTACGAGCAGGAAATATGAGGAATGCAACGACCGTGATATCGGGTCTCGAAGATTTCAAATAATGATTCAATCTTGCCAACGCTTCGATGAAAATGTCAGCGCCCTTGTTGCCGAATTCGTATCGACCGGCGGTGAAAAAATACAAAGTTTTGTCCAAATCGAAATCATAGTGCCTGTAAAATAATACGAGACTATGTAGCTACGAATCGCAAGCATTTCATTCGTTTTTCCAAACTTCTGTCAAATTTTACCCGTAAAAGTGTCCTCTGACGAATTCGTGTATTTTTTCCTTGCTAACCGCGTGGAGATTTTGGAATTCGTGGATAGCTGAAAATTTCTTCACGTTGAGCCCATTCGGCGTTATTACGTCGGGCTTGCGTTTCAGCAAATTTTCTGCCTCGAGACCCGTTATGTCGGAGACCGTGGTGAAGACGTGAGCGAGATGGGCCGCAGCACGTTCCATGCAGTATCTGTGATAAATCTGACGCTTTCCAGCCTCCTCATCGACGTTGAACTGCCAAAAATATAAAATGTATTCTCAAGTTATTATTTTCAAATATTTTCCAACTTATCCGCGTACGTATAAAGAAAGATTTAAAAAATGGTGGCTAAATCGACAAAATTTTAAGAATGATTTTTACAAAGAATGAAAAAATTTATTATTTTTTTTCGATTTCAGAAAAAAAAACAGGAATAAAATCGCAAAATAGAGCACGTTAAATTGTGAGCTCGCATAAAACAAGGCAATAATTGCAACAAATCAAACGCCATTCCCAAGAAAAAGAATCGGTATGGTAGTTCTATAATTTTATATCGTTTTTTTTAGAATTTTGTTGAAAATTTGTATAATCCTTCTGCATATGTGTATCAAAATTAAAGAAGTTTCATCACATTGTAATGAAGATATAAATTGTTAAAAATCCCAATTTTTAATGCTCTCCTATAAGAGTTCGTGTCAAATATTCCAATTTTCAATCCTAAATATCTAGAATTCTAGATTATAAAATTACAAAATTATAAAATTACATAATTATAAAATTAAAAACAGCCAATTAATAAGATCTTACTGTAAATAGACACAGGCTCGAGTTGACATGTGAATTTGCCTGATTTACTTTTTTATTACTAGATGTCACGACACGAGCATAATATTTGTTTGTATAATCTTTTTAAATATTTAAAATGCTTATTTTCGTAGGTCCACCCAGTGTAAAAAAGGACGAAAAAAAAAATTACCTTGTCCAAGTTGTTGTAAAAGTCTGTTTTTCCTGCACAAAGGTATCTTCCGAGCAAGGTCGCGTGTGTTGTAAAAATAGTCGCGGCGTCCACGTGGCGGGTTCGCAGAGCAATCAAGCCAACCCCAGCTTGCCATTCGTGGCAATGAACGAGAATGCGAGGAGGCGCCGATGAATAAGACTGAGCTGCTTTTCTTTAAAAGCAAATTACAGAAATAATTAAAAAATAATTGAAGTTTTAGAAAAATTTGCAACAAAAAATATCTTAGAAAATTGGTTTAAGGTGTAGTTCTATTAAAAAATCGTTTTATTAGGCTTTTGTTGAAAATTTATAACAAAAAATATCTTAGAAAGTTGGTTTAAGGTATAGTTATATTAAAAAATCGTTTTATTAGGCTTTTGTTGAAAATTTACAACAAAAAAAATCTTAGAAAATGGGTGTAAGGTGTAGTTCTATCAAAAAATCGTTTTCTTAGGATTTTGTTAAAAATCTGTAAAAATATTCTTTGATACAATGTGTTATTGTAGATTTCACTACATACTTAGAACTCGAAATATTTATTGTGTAAAATCACTATTTTTTACAGTCTCCCATAAGAGCACGTATTAAATATTACGAGCTTTAACTCCAAATACCTTGACTTCTGAGTAGCAGAACTTGTTGAAATTTTTCACAGCTCTTTATCGTACTTCAAAGAAGCTTCCTTTTCATTATTTAAAAAAATCCTAAGATTATGGTTTTTTTCAATTTTCATACATACGTAGCAAGTATAGGTTATCTTGGATGAATTTCAAGTATGCTAGTCTTGAATCAATTTGTAATAACTTTTAGTTAATAAACTTTTGCTGGAAATTTACATTGTACAGAGTTACATTAAGATAAAATTTTTTGACTCTACTGTATCGAAAGAACTACTTTAAGGATATATGAAACAAACAATCACAGCAAAAAGTAAATTCTTAATATTAAATTCGTAACATCCAGACTCTGGTTTTTGCTAAAGAGTTGCTAATTTTATAAGTTTTAATTTAACTATCTGTTAGCCACTTGAGCATATTTTCACAATAATTTAAACATTTTTTATTGTTTAAACAATTAAATTTAAAAAAAATTAACTAAAACGTTTTGAAATTCCTGTTTACACAAAATGAACACTACTACGCATATATAAAAAAAAAATTCACAAGAATCTTAACTACCTTAAGTTTTTGGTCAATTTTATAAAGATGTTTACCTGAATTCCGTGATAAATTGGCAGAGAAGATAACCAAGGATGACTGCGTCATTCGCTTCGACGTCCAAATGCGGAATACCGAGACTGCAAGTGTTCCATAATTCTTGCTTGTACTCGTCCAGCTTCCACGCCGCGCTTCCGATGTCGAAAAGAATAACCTGAGGATTTCCATCGACCAACCAAGTTCCTGTGACGACCTAAGTCAACGAAAAAAAAAAAATATAAATATAAACATGAATTATCGTTTGCAGAGTCAGATGCAGTTGAATAAACGTGACAAACCGAATCATAGACACGTGCAACTCCGACTATAAAAACAGACTAGTGCGTGACTTTCGATCAAATTTGTCTCAAGGTTTGGGCAATTGCCAAATTTTGTCATTCACAGCGCAAATGCAAACAGCTGTTTACTGATTCAATACAATGTCACGGCTGCAACTTCCTTCTAATTGCATTTTGTAAAGTCGAATTTTTCGTTTTCTATTTTTTGAAGTTCCAAAATAGTCATTTTATTCCGTTAAATATGACTTCATTCAATCAGTAAAATGGATTTTAGCAAAATTCAAATTTTTTTTAATTAATAGAGTACGTTATTCTTGCAGCTTTTCTTCTTACTACGATTTTTTTAATCGACTTTTATCACTTTCATTAATTTGAGAAAATAACTTTTTATAATTAAACGATGTGTTTTTAAATTTTCTAATTATTCTTAAATCCATAATATAATACTGAAACATTTTTTCTGTTAAATATAACTTCATGCAATCTATAAAAATGTTCTCTGCACGATTCAGACTATTTTTTTTTAATGAATTGAATATGTTATTCTTGCAGCTTTTCTTCCTATTGCATTTTTTTAAATCGACTTTTATCACTTTCATTTATTTGAGGAAATAACTTTTTATAATTAAACGATGTGTTTTAGAATTTTCTAATTGTTCTTAAATTCATAATATAATACTGAAAAATTTTTTCTGCTAAATATAACTTCATACAATCAATAAAAATGTTCTTTGCACGATTCAGACTATTTTTTTAAATTAACTGAATATGTTATTCTTGCAGCTTCTCTTCCTATTGCATTTTTTAAAATCGACTTTTATCCCTTTCATCAATTTGAGAAAATTACTTTCTATAATTGAACAAATGTGTCTTAGAATAATTTTCTAATTGTATATTTCTAAATTCATATTATACAATTGAAAAATATTGTTTATTGCTCTGGTCTTACTTTATAACCTTGATCTCTCATGACTTGAACAGCCTTGTTCATTGGACTGTTTACAGGAAAGTCAGCTTCTTCAACTTCAGTTCTTGCACAAGTCTCCTTGTACGGACCGACCATGCAATATTGATCTCCCATTTCTTCAGTTGATACATAAGCTTTGGATCTTATTACAGTATAAATTCCACCAACTGTAAAAGCCAATTCAATAGGTGGCTCGTTAAAAAAATATTCAACCTGTGTATTTGACAAAATCATTCAAAAAATTAAAAAAAGAAAATTCTCTTTTGCCAAAAAGTGAGTTTTGGAGTAATACAGAAAAGTTTTTCAATTCTTTTTTATTCTTTTACATAAAACGTAGTTTATAAAATTTTTTTAATTCGTTTCATTGAAATCTGGAGTAATTGTAAAATTCATTAAATTCATTGTGCCAATTTTTTTTTTAATTCAAAAAATAATGTACCTTTATTGGCAACTTCCCAGGCCACCTCAAAATTCCATCTATTTTCTTGTTGCGCCGTGTGACCACGGTCCATCAGCTCCAGGAAGTCATGACAGCTGTCAACTCTGTAAAATCTTCTCGAAGCCCTTTCCCTCGACATATTTTTTCAGAGAAAGCGATTGTTCCTGAAAATGTGTGTTAATTTGAGAAACTGTTGGCTCTCAAATTGAATTGCACATGCTAAAAACTGTGTCAATTTTTATCTTCATTTTTATGTAAGGAATTAACCTTTAGCCCGGATAAACGATTAGATAATGCTATTAATGGCAAGCGCAATTCGAGTCGCAGAAAAATTCAAATAATTTAAAAAACAAAGCAAGGTTTTGCAATAACGATGTACGAGTAAGAAAATAGACAGAAGAGAGCACAGTTCAACAACTAGGAAGCAAATTTAATTATCGAGAAAACAAAAATAGGCAAGCGCGATCGAAACGATCACGATTTTAGCATCGAAAGTCATAATTAACCCGATCATTTTATCGTGTTTTTCGACACCTCGCAAGTTTATCGTGGGTCGTTGAAGACCCACGTTAAAACACGTAATTCGCAATGAAAAAAAAATCCGAAAAAATTCCTTAAATCTCTTAAATAATTCTACTTCAAGGACACACCGTGAAGATTGCAAAAAAAATTTTTTTAATGTTATTTTTCGTCATAAAACGCATCTATTGGATTCTGAGAACGGAGACAATAAAAAAATCGATCGAGTCTCCAGCGACCCACGATAAAGTGATCATGTTAAAGAAAAAAATCCAATAATGTATGTACCAATAATCGACGAGCCAGAAATACGATACGATCCCGATAAACTGATAAAATATTCGGGATAAAATACAATATAAATTTTGCAAACGACACACTGATTTAGCACCAATAATTGCTGTCCTTCATCGTGGAGTGAAAATTCGGTGCTCCTTGATTAATTTTGGGCGCGTTCCACTTATCGCCCGAAACGCTCGCAAAGACCCAAAAGCAATGCAATGAGGATAGGACTGAGGCTTTGTGGGCGATAAGTGGAACGCGCCTAAAATCAACGGCGCAACGTTTCGAAAGTATTCGTCGAACTTTCGTCGTGCGCTAATGAGAAAATGATATCCCGCACCGTTGACGCACGATTTCTCGTTAAGATTCACAATTTTAAAACTCACCTTGTGTAATAAAAAAGGGAGGTGATGAAAATCGAAAAGGTAAAATCCAAGGGCTCGCACGACGAGCGTAATATAGGAGTGACCGCACGAGATCCGTAGAACTCACTGAGAGACGAATTGAAGGTCGAGATTGTCTGAGAAAGGTCAAACCGGTACTGACTATATATACTTTCGACTCTCGAGATCCCGAAGGTCCCGAAGAGACTGCGCGATCACGGGGTATATGCATCAAATATGTATAAATATATATTCGCCCGTGTTAAGCTCGAAAGCGAACGAAAATCGAGATTTTCGGCGTTTCATTTGTGGCCCGGGAGACGCAGATGTCGCACGGGCGGGGCGGAAGCGCGAGAAATAATTTCTCGTCGCGGAATTCAATGCGACAATCGAATAAATTTGTTGTTATATTTTATAATACACTTTTTTTCACGGGTAAGAAGCTCGAAACGAAATTTACCTTTTCGATCTATTTCGAATGCCGATTGAATGGTTTTTAAAAACTTGTTTTTCGAACGTAGTTTCGAGTTTGCTCGTCAGGTGGCGCGTAAGAATTTTTTAACTCGTCGGCGATTCGGAAAGTCGAGTAGTTCGTGACTGTCGGCCGTCCGTGTGTCGTTCAGTCGTTTCATAAATTTTACACGAGATTCTCATTTGAAAACAATCGTGAATTATGGCGGTAAGCTTTTTAATACTTTTATTATTATATTTTGACCGTTTTTTAAACTAGTTCATTTTTTAAATAAAGAATAATTGGTAACTGTCGTACTATAAATTATTCTTACGAATCGATTTAATTTTTGTTTGTACTTCGTAGGCAACGTACCCGGCATTTGCTCTAACCTAAAAAATATATCGTGTGCATGAATAATTTTGATACAAAGAGACGAAAAAAACTTTATTTAAGTACATAATAATTAAAGAAAGTCGAAGTCTGGTTTGTTTGATACTAATCACAAATGTCAAAATTACGATCTTAATTTTGTGAAATGTCGGTTGTCATGGCGATGCATCTCTTTGATCAAACTTAGATACGTTATTATTATTATTAAAGTCGATGCATATAATATAATTGAATGTTTAAAAATTTATTGTTTATTTAGGCTGTTGCAGCAGCGAAGGTGCAAGAAGTTCGGGAGATAACAAGAATTGAGCGTATCGGAGCGCATTCTCACATCAGAGGGTTAGGACTGACGGACAGTCTTGAGCCACGAAATGTAAGATTTTTTTCATGAATTTTATTCTATTATGGGCGTGTTCCAAAATTAACTGGCAGTGCTGCCAGTGCGATGTCACGAAGCACGCTGCGAACAGTGTTCCAAAATTGCAAGCGCGTTGTTCCAGTTGCTGCGTAAAATTTGTACGCTGTTGCACTGCCACAGCGTACTGCGAGCAATTTTGAAACACATTACTAACTGCTCGCACTGTCAGTGAATTTCGAAACACGCCCTACCTGTTAAGATTTTTACCATAAATTTAATTTTATGCAAATTAAATGATAAAGATAACAATGAAAATCGTTTACATTGTCTAAAGTAAATGAAAGATAAAAATAAACAAATGATTGAGGTATTTTATTCTATTACCTGTTCTATTAAAATTTTTACCATAAATTTTATTCTATGCAAATAAAATGATAATTGTTGGCACAAAATCGTTTACATTGTCCAAAATAAGTGAAAGATTAAAATAAACAAATTATTCAGGTTTTTTATTCAGGAATTTTATTCTATTACCTGTTCTATTAAAATTTTTACCATAAATTTTATTCTATGCAAATAAAATGATAATTGTTGGCATACATGATTTTCTATGTAAATATTTGAGGATATAAAGATAACAATGAAAATCGTTTACATTGTCCAAAATAAGTGAAAGATAAAAATAAACAAATTATTCAGTTTTTTTATTGAGGAATTTTATTCTATTACCTGTTGTAATAAGATTTTTACCATAAATTTTATTCTATGCAAATAAAATGATAATTGTTGGCATACATGATTTTCTATGTAAATATTTGAAGAGATAAAGATAACAATGAAAATCGTTTACATTGTCTAAAATAAGTAAAAATTAAAAATAAACAATTGATTCAGGTCTCGCAAGGAATGGTCGGCCAGTTGGCTGCTCGTAGAGCCACCGGAGTAGTCCTGGAAATGATAAAGGATGGCAAGATAGCGGGTCGAGCTGTCCTGTTGGCTGGACAGCCAGGAACTGGAAAAACAGCCATTGCGATGGGTCTCGCGCAAGCCCTTGGCCAAGACACTCCGTTTACGGCGATGGCAGGCTCGGAGATTTATTCCCTGGAGATGAGCAAAACGGAAGCTCTGACGCAAGCGATAAGAAAATCCATCGGAGTGAGAATCAAAGAAGAAACGGAAATAATCGAGGGTGAAGTCGTCGAGATCCAGGTCGACCGGCCAGCGACCGGCGTGGGGGCGAAAGTTGGAAAATTGACGCTGAAGACAACGGAAATGGAAACGATTTACGAGCTTGGCAACAAGATGATCGACAGCCTCATGAAGGAGAAGGTTCAGGCCGGTGACGTGATCACGATTGACAAAGCGACTGGAAAGATAAATCGTCTCGGTAGATCTTTCACGCGAGCTCGGGATTACGACGCCACCGGCTCGCAGACGCGTTTTGTACAATGTCCCGAGGGTGAATTACAAAAACGGAAGGAAGTCGTGCACACCGTTTCGCTCCACGAGATCGACGTTATAAACAGCAGAACACACGGCTTCCTCGCACTCTTCTCCGGCGATACTGGCGAAATAAAGTCCGAAGTTCGCGATCAAATAAACTGCAAAGTCGCCGAGTGGCGAGAAGAGGGAAAGGCGGAGATCGTTCCTGGTGTACTTTTCATCGACGAGGTTCACATGCTCGACGTCGAGTGCTTCTCATTCTTGAATCGAGCGCTGGAGAACGAAATGGCTCCGATCGTAATCATGGCGACGAACAGAGGTAAAATACACAATTCTGTAATTAATTTTTCAAATATTCGCTGTATTCGTTGGAACTTTATGTCGTATAATTATGAATTTGTTATTTCAATTCAGGAATAACAAGAATACGAGGAACGAATTACAAAAGTCCTCATGGAATACCGATCGATCTTCTCGACCGCATGATCATCGTTCCCACATCTCCGTATCAAGAAAAAGAGCTCAAGGAAATCTTGAAGATAAGATGCGAGGAGGAGGATTGCGAAATGGCAGATGACGCCCTGACCGTACTTACGAGAATTGCTTCCGAAACGTCATTGAGATACGCCATTCAACTCATCACTACAGCGTCTCTGGTTAGCCGGAAAAGGAAAAGCACGGAAGTATATCACATTTTTTAAATATTCCTTTTAACCCTTCGTGTTAATTCGTGTTAATATTTTTCGATACACGGTGTGTACACTGGATCTTTTAGGGAACAGTCGATTTTTTTAAGTGTTCTAGGCTTTTGAAAATTCTGAAAAAATTCTTAGTTACTTTTTAAAGTGTGTACTACACGACCCAAAAGTTATTAATAAAAATTTAAAAAACACTTTAAAAAGCCGAAAAAACGGAATTTCGTTAAATAATTCGTAGCTCTATAAAAACAAATGGTTTATTTTTTTATAGAACGCATCATTATTATATGTGGATGTGTTTATTTAATTATTTATGTTATTTTTAAAGTCTTACATTATGAGCAACGTTGCCAAATATTTGAAGAAACGATAGAGATCTGCGATTTGTAACGAAATTTTTCTAATTCTATTTTATTTTATTAGAAAGCTCGATAAAAGGTCCATACTATTGGGACATTTATCTTATTAATATTACTTATTAAATATTATGGAAGTTATTATCATTGTTATTATTTTACAGGTCAGCATCGACGACGTGAAGAGAGTTTATTCGCTGTTCTTAGACGAAAGCCGATCTACGCAATTCCTAAAAGAGTACCAGAACGAATTTTTATTCAACGAATCAAGTAAATACTTTTTTTTATAAAAATTAATTATAAAGAATAATAAAAAAGAATTTGATAATATATTACTAAATTATTTTTATTTTCATACAAATTTTAGAGAAAATTTACAAAAATGATATCTCTTTCTTTTACAGCTGACCAACCGATGGAAGTGGCGTAATCTAGACTCCCCTTTACCTCTCACTCAGTACAATATTCGATCGTAATAAGATAAGTTTTTTTAACGATACACATTTAATATTTTGGCTGATGTTACTTCAAAGTTAGTTATACGCAGGCCTTTGAAAACTTCCTTGACGAACAAAACATTCGTTTTTACGTAAAATAACAAAATGTAAACATCAAGAAATAGAAAAAAATATATATAAAAATTGTAAAATAAAAGTTTAACGTCGCTACGGGATGAATGCATAAAATCTCTTGTCGCAAAACTTCCATGCAGAATATTCTGATAAATTAGTTTTTGGTGTGAAGCTCTTATTTCTACGCTTGTTACAACCAATAATCGTCAGTAACGATAAAAGTTGCAACAACTCATCGAAATACGAATATATTCATTTGGGACTTTCAGTTTTGTACATAGAGTGACATTTGATTCGTGAGCTTAGGAAGTTCGTCTGAACTTTGAGAATCTGATGATGTTTTCAACGATGGTGCCTTTATTCCTTTTTTTCCTGAGCTTTAGCTGCAATTCAAATAATCCATTGGTTAAAATACGTATTATACATTTTTTTAATTATCTTTTTACCACTATTATGCTTTTATTTTTAATATTTCGTAAACAATTTTATCATCAATCCAGGTCAGTAAAACGAAAAATCACCTGTTATCAGTTTGACGATCCCATCCGGTTTGTGTGACGATTGATAATGTTTGTCCTTGCTCTCGACAACGAAACCGGAACTTACTTTGTAGTCCAAGAGAGGAATCACCGTCGATGAAACCGGTACCATGACTGCAATTAAAAATCGGTCGAGTGAAAGTTACGATTTCATAAAAATCTGTATGCAGTACTGAAAATATTATCCTGCGTTCGAAATGTCAGTAATCGATGATTTTTTTCTTTCTCGAGTCAACGTGGGGGCAATTCGCGTGGAAAAAACTGCTCATGCGTGAACTTACTTCATGCACCGAAGATTTTGTGTTACTCCCTGAAAAGAGGCTCGACATGCAAACTACGTTCGTAGGCTCTGCGTACTCGTCTCTAAATTTTCTAAAAGACTTTCGTTAAATTTTTCAATTCCAAGTTTCGAAAAAAAATCAATATAATATGCAAGAATTTTTTAATTTCCAAATTATAATAGAAAATATGTACTCGAAATTATAATCATTTAAATATTAGAAATATTTTTAATACGTATGAGCGATATTTTTAAAAATATGAGAATTTGATAAACTTTTGGTATTTTGTTCTTAAGCATATGAACAAATTTTGTGCCAAATTTGAAATCGTTTTACTCAATGGTTTAAGAGTTCCAAAATTGCTGAGATTTAACATTGCTTCTTATGGAGAATTCGTAAATTCTCACTAAATACAAATTTAAAAATATGGGACTCTTGTAAATTTTTTTCTAGATATTCGTAATAATGTTCATTTTATATAGACAGTAATGTCAAAACGTTTTAATAAACATTTTTTCATTTAATTATTCAAACAATAAAAAACTTTTCAGCAAAAGCCAGAGTCTGCTTTTTTACGAATTTAACGTCAATAATTTACTTTTTGCTGGAATTGTCTGTCCCTTATATCCTTAAATAAGAGAAAAAGATTATTAAAGTATTAGAGTGAATAATTGTAAAAAAAATATTTCTCGCAACTCGTTATTTTTTAACTTCTTTCCATTTCGAAAAATATCTTATTAAATAGTAATTCCAAATATTTAACATAGAAATAAAAAAATATATAAAATATTGTGCAAATTTGTGCTATTAATCGTTGACAGAAATTTTCATAAAATACTCGTGAACGATAACGGTGTACCAGATTCGAATTTGATGGTATTCGAATTATATCACTGGAAAGCTAATGTGAGCAGAAGGGAGAAAGGGCAGAAGAGACAGCTTATCTTACAGCTCTAGGGTTTTTTTTGCACAGTCGTAATGCATTCGTAATAACTCAGCGTCGAATAAAATTACAATCAATTAGGGAAAGGATGTAGGACAGCGATTCGTGATTGATCGTTACGAAAACTAATTTTTAGACTGTGATGATTATAAATAATTTGCTACATTCATGTCATCCCTAAATGATTGATACTTTCACAAAACGACGACAAACCACTAATTATCGTTGGGAAATAAATACATAAATGAGATGTGACTATTGAACAAATACTATTTTTCATATTTTGACAAGAGTCTTGCAAGATCAATTTGTTTTCGAAATTTTTTTTAAATTAAATTTTGTGTGGTTACAAATCGATTTTGATGATTAATTAACTGTAGGAAAGAATTTTTTGGGAAAAAAATCATTTTTATCAGTATCACTTTCAAGTTTGGAAGAAATCGAGCTTTTAATAAATTATATTTTTGAATACACAAGATAATAAATTTTTTTACTCGCATGTTAGAAACATTTGTATCTATAATTTTGTGGTTTTTTAATGAAATTGTAAAAACTACAGTGAGATCATCACGAAAAGTGCAGGAATTTCAATTTTTTCTCAAATGTTACAAAAATTAGTATCTATAATTTTGTGGTTTTTTGATAAAATCGTAAAAATTACAGTGAGGTCGTGACAAAAAGTGCAAGAATATCAATTTTTTGTCAAATGTTACAAAAATGAGTATCTATAATTTTGTGGTTTTTTTTGATAAAATCGTAAAAATTACAGTGAGTTTGTCACGAAAAATGCAAAAATTTCAATTTTTTCTCAAACGTTAGAGAAATTAGTATTTATAATTTTGTAGATTTGTTATAAAAACGTAAAAACTGCAGTGAGTTTGTCACGAAAAGTGGAAGAATTTTCATAGAAAATAAGTCATCAAAACTGGACAAAATTTTATTCCAATTATTTCAAATTTGATACAAAGAATATTTAAAAAAAATGAACGATGTCAAGACATGTATTTTGAGTATCTGTATTTTTATGTTATCCCTAGAAGAGACACGTTGACGAGACAATTATATTATTACAACAATATCTTCAAAAAATATTTATTTCTTAGAGAGAGAGTTCGAAACCACACGATCTTTGTATTCAAGCAAGGTCGTCAATCGCTGAGGATAATGAGAAAAATTCACGTTGAACAAATGTCACGAGAGTGTCTGTACGACAGAAAGGATCCAGACTTCTCGTAATCTCACTATAATCGCAACCCACGCCGTCTCTCTTCGTGAGTGACATCATCGTTCCGTTATTCCCACCTGTCATCGGCAAACCAAGAGGAATTTACTTTTTCGAGATCAACACCGAGCTTCCCTCCCTTATTTGGTATCGAACGTGAGTTCATACATCTCTTTTTCTTCTTCTCGTATTCTCGAGATCGATATAAAAATACCTAGTATTTGATAAATTTCGCAGAAAATGCGTTTTTATTATAAAAAAAAAAGAAAAAAATATTTTTTCGAAGTTACTATTTTGAAAAAAATTGATCGAGAACTAGTTATATTTTTTAACATATTTAGCATATAGTATAACATATAGTATAGTATATTTTTTAACATATATTCTTGACGTTATATTCGTAAAATCTAGACTCTGACTTTTGTTAAAGAATTGCCAATTTTTGGAGTTCTAGTATGACTATTAATTGGCAACTTGACCATATTTTAATAATAATTTAAACATTTTTATTGTTTAAATAATTAAATTAAAAAAATTCTAGTAAAACATTCTGAAATTACTGTCTATACAAAATAAACATGACTATACAAATATATAAAAAAAGTTTACAAGAATCTCATTTTAAAGTTTGTATATTCAGTGCGAATTTGTGAATTCTCCATAAGAAACAATGTTAAATCTGAACAACTTTAAGGTGCGACAATTCTTAAACCGTTCAATAAAACGATTTCAAATTTGGTACATAATTTGTTCATATGCTTAAGAACGAAAAAAAACCAAAAATATCAAAAATTTATCAAATGGTCATAATTTTAAAAATATCACTCATACATCCTTAAAAAACACGTTTTCATTCTTAATTAACTTCATAAAATCAATAAAAATAACTTTATAAAAACAATAAAAAACATTTTAACTGTTGCAAAATTATACTCAAGCTTCCAATGGATAGTTCAAGATACCAAAAATTTCCAACTATTTGGCAAAAATTTTTGTCTGAATTTTATGAATCTAACGTCAAAAGTATATTTACCGAGGTATGACCTATAAGAATTGTCACCCTGAAAAAATGTCACTTACAACTTTACCTATAAAAATGGTCTCATCAATCATTTTTTGATGTTTTTTTTTCTTATAAAATTCTTGAGTAAGTATCCAGTTTCTTAAAAATAAAAGAAATGCGAGATGTTCTTATTCCACGAGATAAATCATCGATGACGTTATCCCTCATTTGCCTATTTGCGTTTGTACTAAGCGAGCAGTCATATATTTTCATAACAAGTTATACCTGATGAGTTAATAGAAAAGTATGACTACAAATATCCTTCACTGAAAGATTCCAGATACGAAGTGAATGTTGAAACCCTATTTTTTCTTGTGTAGATAAAAATCGTTCAGATTTACAAAAATCCTTATTTAAGAAAAAATAAATCAAAGTGAATTTAAGGAAACACTAGCCAAAAATGTCAAAAAAATGATTTACAAAAAGTATAGGGAATCAGAATTTATTAAGAACACGATGAAAATTTGAAAGAACGTTCTTTGCCACTAATGAAAATTTGAAAGAACGTTCTTTGCCACTAAACAAATTTATATAAATTCAGAAAAAAAAATCGTCTACATTGTTTTCGAGTAATCAAGCGTTGAAGTTTTTATACACGAAAAGTATACCTATTTTATCTAAAAAATGATATTTCATGGTTCAATTGTTCGAAAAATAATTAGACGAAAATTCTAAAAAAATTCATGTTTATGCATTTCATATGAAAGAATATCCTCTCTAAATTCGAACGAATTTTTATTATTTCGTTATGTTTATCGAAACCCCTTAAGAAAAGATGTGTCAAAATGATTTTAAACAAAAACTTGCCAAAAAATGTTTTAATGTCAAAAAATGATTTACAAAAATCCTTGTTTACGAAAAGATGTGTCAAAATGATTTTAAGCAAACGTCAAAAAAAATTATATTGGAACAGAGAAAAATTGTTTAGATCTACAAAAATTTTTATTAAAGAATGAATTCTCAATACCATTTTATTCGAACGCTCGTCAAAAGATATTTGTTTTTTTTCGTCATTATATTGGAGCAAAAGTCGAGAATGGATTATTATATATTTGAAAAGCGGTGAAATATTTTAAAAAATATATAGAAAATGAGAAATTTTCCATTTCGAGATACTCGAAGGTAGGCGACAGTAACGTCAGAAGTTTAAAATCCTTAACTCTTCGTGCGAGCTTTTCGAAATGGGAACGAGCGTGTAACGATCCGGAGCACTTTTTTCGAGCTAATTAGTCCGCACGACAATTACGGAGAAAGTTCATCCTCTCTTTTATTTTTTTTCCTCTTTTTTTCTCGGTCTTTTCCTCAGATGTTCCTACTACCGGAGCAGACGTTACATCGGGCGGTGATCTGTCGTTTGAGCCTCGAGGCGTGTTGAAAAAAGTCGCTTCTTATCCGAGGAGAAAAATTCATGGCTCGAACTCTCATTTTTTTCCTCTTGTCGCAAACAAATCCAATAATAGGTACAAAAAAAAGAAAATTACGTCAAATTTAATATTGCGAAAGACGAATAAATTGTTTAAAAATGTTCGAACTCTCATTTTTTTCCTCTTGCCGCAAACAAATGCAATAATAGGTACAAAAAAAGAAAATTACGTCAAATTTAATATCGCGGAAGACGAATAAATTGTTTAAAAATGTTCGAATTCTTATTTTTTTCCTCTTGCCGCAAACAAATGCAATAATACGTACAAAAAAAAAGAAAATTACGTCAAATTTAATATCGCGAAAGACGAATAAATTGTTTAAAAATGTTCGAACTCTTATTTTTTTCCTCTTGCCGCAAACAAATCCAATAATAGGTACAAAAAAAATTACGTCAAATTCAATATCGCGAAAGACGAATAAAAATGTTCGAACTCTTATTTTTTTCCTCTTGCCGCAAACAAATGCAATAATAGGTACAAAAAAAAGAAAATTACGTCAAATTCAATATCGCGAAAGACGAATAAATTGTTTAAAAATGTTCGAACTCTCATTTTTTTCCTCTTGCCGCAAACAAATCCATTAATAGGTACAAAAAAAAAGAAAATTCCGTCAAATTCAATATCGCGAAAGACGAATAAATTGTTTAAAAATGTTCGAACTCTCATTTTTTTCCTATTGCCGCAAACAAATCCATTAATAGGTACAAAAAAAAGAAAATTACGTCAAATTCAATATCGCGAAAGACGAATAAATTGTTTAAAAATGTTCATTCAAAGGTAAATTGTCGAGAGGAAATGAGAGTTTTTTTTCCACTTGGAGGAAAAAAAAGAAGTCGAAGGAAATGAGTCTTATCTCGTGAAAGAAGATTTGACACGAAGGCAGAAACAGGTATAGAATATCGTGAAAAATGTACATAATTGAAAATCCAATCTTGAAACTTCCTTGCTTCCTTTCGACACTGAATTAATTACCGGGTTCGAAGATGTTATCCTCGTTGCGTTTGTAGAGCGTCGGCTTTCCTTGAATCTCGATAGCTGCGCACACAAGAACGAAAAGAAGCCCAGCGCGATAATGCATCTTTTTTTAAATTTTGAAATTCAACAAAAAATAAAATCGAAAAGAAAAAAAAATCACGAAAAAAAAAATTCAGTTTCACTTTTTCGAGAATCGAGATTCTCGATCACTTCACTCGCTCTTAATAAACTTTCGAACTGCACTGTTTACGCGACTCTCGAATGTCTTTGGAAATTGATGAAACAAAAAAAAATAAATTACGAAACAACGAAGTAAATGCTTCTGCTTCGTTTTTTTTTTTAATTTAACTCGTGATTGTTTTTAAATTTTTCCTCTCAGGCTTGAAGAACCAATCGGAAATGCTGAGAAATCGGGCACACGCTCAACGGGCATCGCGTTTAATGCCACAATATTTCCCCCGATCTTCGGCCAGAGAGCATAGAGCGAAAGGAAAAAAATGAGGAATGAGTTTCAGAAGAGAGGGAGTGAGAGAACTTTCTTCATTTGTACTTAGGAATTGGAAGGAGTTTCACGGTTATACACTCGTTTCTTCTTTTCAACAGATAATCATATTATTATAAAATAATACAAATTTTTTTAAATGTTAAAAAATTAGTCATTAAATAAGTGAATTAATTAGTTATACACTCGTTGTTTCTTCTTTTCAACAGATAATCATATTATTATAAAATAATACAAATTTTTTTAAATATTAAAAAATTAAAGTCATTAAATAAGTGAATTAATTAGTTATACACTCGTTGTTTCTTCTTTTCAACAGATAATCATATTATTATAAAATAATACACATTTTTTAAAATGTTAAAAACATTAAATAAGTGAATTAATTAAAAATGTTTGCCTCATCGGAATATTGAGGATGTGTGAGAAAATTTTTTGAAAATATGAACATTTGATACATTTTTGATACTTTGTTCATGAGAAAATATTGTGCCAAATTTATAATCGTTTTACTGAATGGTTTATGGATGTCTTCCAAGTCAAGTTCAATACTTTTTACAAATAATTTTTGAACATGTGTTTTACTGCAATTAATAAATACTAAAATAAAGGGTCAAATTTTTAGGGATGAAGAATTATCGTGGTGATCCAAAAAGTATATTTAGTAACATTAATATTTTATTAAAGTTTTTTTTATTAAGATTAGGAAACCTGTCAATGCTTGGGGTATTAATATATAGAGCCCTGGGTAACGTTTTATCGTCATTTATCGTTAACAATTAATACAAAAGGCGCGAAATCTCAAGTTTTTCATTTTTCTACAGTTTTTAAAATGTTCAATGAATATAATAAATAGTTTTTATAAAGAGTCACTCATGTGCAAAACAATTGCTTTTTTAAAATAAAGATACGAAATTGTGTTCTCGCATCTACTCAATGTTAAAATTGAATTTTCAATTACGAATATTTTCATTAAATGATCGGTAAAGACAGGTTTTTTATGCGGATTTTGTAGCTGGCAACTTTTCCAATCGTTTGATCCCGAAATGATATTTTTTTCATAGATCCTTAAAAGTTATGAAACTATAAAGTTGTTGAGATTTAACATTGCTTCTTATGGAGAATTCGTTAATTTGCACTGAATACAAAATTTTAAATATGAGATTCTTGTGAATTTTTTTTATATATTCACATTGGTGTTCATTTTGTACAGACAGTAAAACGTTTTATTAAATTTTTTAAAATTTAATTGTTTAAAAAACAAAAATGTTTAAATTATTGTTAAAATATGCTCAAGTTGCCAATTAATAGTCATACTAGGACTTAAAAAATAGGAAACGTCAGAGTCTAGATTTTACTTTTTGTGGAAGGAATGTCTGTTCCATACATCCTTGAAAAATAAATTCACCAAAATCAATAAATTCATAATTGCTTAAAAGAATGACGAAGACAGTCGTCAGTTTTGATTTTAACAATTTTCAATATACATCCAGATAAAATTTCTCATATACAAAATAAAGTAATCGTCAATTATAATTATAAACCATATAAAACATCAACATTTTTAAAAACTATGTTAAAAAAATAAGATTTCGACACCGTTAAATATTTACAAAAAAAAATTAATATCTGTTTGCTATGATGCAAAGTTACAAAATTATTGAAAACAAGATTAAATATTGGTTGAATGAATCGTTCGAAAAATCAATCAGGAGTACGTCTGAAATGAAGTGGAAGAGCGTAATCTGCTGAATGGGCAGAAATGAAAAAAAAAGCGAGGTAGAGCCCATTTCGGGAGTAACGTAGTAGATTTTCTTTTGTTTCTTTTGTCTTCCTCAATACGTCTCATCGAGAAAGGATGAAAGTCCATTGTTGTCCAAATCCTTGACAATATCCTGCGGGATCTGGATTTGTCGAGGAGACTCTTTTTCTCAGATTTATGTGAAGAGTGAGGACTAATACTTTTTATAGCTTGGAGGTTTCGCGCCTTCTTCGTCACTCCCTTTTTCCGATCCATCTTTTTTTTAATCAAGTTTCTCGCACTTTCACTCAACAACCAACAGTTTTTATTAGCAGTTTACACCATCAAATGTTTTTGTAAAAAAAATATTTTCAACATATTATTTATTCGTTGAGCTATATCAAAAAAATAGTGTTTTTTTTTAATATAATAAGCTTTGCACATTTTATTCAGAATGTAACATGTATAATATTTACGTTAAATGTATATATACTTTTTTTTAATTGTTCTGCAAAATTGATTAAATGATTACGATGTCATGTAACATCGAATCAACATTCGTATTTATAAAATTTATGCTGTATATTTTAGTGGGGAGATGTATTTACATGAATAAAGAAAAAGGTTGGAAATATTTTACGCTGTGGATCTTGTAGAAGAAACGAGCGTGTGAAAGTCGTTCATGGTTCCGGAAAGAGGCCAAAGCGAGTTTTCGACGTGCAAGTCTTCTAATGGAAAAAATATTCCTCACATATACAAACGTTGATCCTACAATAGAGTTTATTCCGAAGTTCATCAATTAACACAATTTTACGGAGCACTTGTCGAATTAATGTCATCCATATTTTAATACAATTTATTATATTACATTAACGTACACAAAATAATACGTATAATACATAAAATAAACTAAATGGGTGTTGTAAAAAATTAAAAAATTATACTCCACAGTGCAATTAAAAAGCTTGTTACCAAATACTATTATTTTCTTCGTAAAAAGAATTTGCTAACTTTTACGCAAGCACTTGTAAAAATAACGTGGTAAACATAAAATAATACGTAATACATAAAATAAATTAAATGGGTGTTAGAAAAAATAAAAAAATTATACTCCACAGTGCAATTAAAAAGCTTATTACCAAATACTTTCTTCGTAAAAATAAATTGCTAACTTTTATGCAAGCACTTGTAAAAATAACGTGGTAAACATAAAATAATATGTAATACATAAAATAAATTAAATGGATGTTATAAAAAATAAAAAAAATTATACTCCACAATGCAATTAAAAAGCTTATTACCAAATACTGTTCTTTTCTTCGTAAAAAGAAATTGCTAACTTTTATGCAAGCACTTGTAAAAATAACGTGGTAAACATAAAATAATACGTATAATACATAAAATAAACTAAATGAGTGTTGTAAAAAATTAAAAAATTATACTCCACAGTGCAATTAAAAAGCTTATTACCAAATACTGTTCTTTTCTTCGTAAAAATAAATTTCTAACTTTTATGCAAGCACTTGTAAAAATAACGTAGTAAACATAAAATAACAAACATAAAATAATACGTAATTCATAAAATAAACTAAGTGGGTGTTGTAAAAAATTAAAAAAAAATATACTTCACAGTGCAATGAAAAAGCTTATTGCCAAATACTGTCCCTTTCTTCTTAAAAATAAATTGCCAAATTTTATGCAAGCACCTATAAAAATAACGTAGTAAAAAAATGTACGTGAAATAAAATAAAAAATACGAACATATGTACAACAACCGAATAGTCGAAACCATTGTTTTGTACACAATTCTCAGACAATGAATCTGGGTTAAAAAGTGAAAGGAATAGGAAAGAGAGGAATGTTGTATTGCTACCTTGCTCGCAACGTTTATCCAACGACAAGTGGCCCAGCCCATCATAAATTTACATCCAATTATTGCACACAGTTCTAAACTCTATATAACGATGCAAGTGAACAGTTTGGTCATTTATTTCTTCGACAAGAAAGATTTTTGTAAAAAAAGGTGGATTGAAATATTTTCTTTTCGTTTCTACTTTAGTATATAATTTTTAGAACATTTTTTCCCAATTGGATTACGAATTATTTAAGTTTGCTCTCGAAAATATTTTTAAGTATTATCTGTAATAATTTTTTTTTTCATTTCCAAAAAGTTGAGTATTGACAAAATATCTTGACAATCAGTGTCGAATGTCTGATCTAGTGCCATTTGGGTATAATGGGCATTTGTAGGTATGTGTCGTCCAATTACAGAGTGCTCATTATTCGAATTGTTCCATTAAGGTCTATGTCAATGGATTTGACTCTAACATGAATCAAATGGTAACTGGAATCACAGTCTCATATTTGAAAGTTTTTTGAAAAAACTTTTTGTATGAACATGAAAAAAATTTGTTGAACATTTATTAATATTACGTAAGATTTCAGCAACGTCAATAACAACAATATTTAATTAATATTAAACTTATTTATTATTGTAATAATCCTTTTATTTGATCTATTATCTTTAATTTCAACTACATAATTGTATTTTTATGAAGTTATAATAATTTATTTTTCATGTTGAATTTCTTTATAGGAAATTTTATAATGCCAGAGGTTATTGAACATCTGGCATTCCAGAAATAGATGTCAGATACGATTCATTCTGCGATTACGAAAACCCCTGACCCAAATCACAGAGTGACTTCTTATCGTAATTGGTGAATGACGTCCTAGGACGTTCCTGCACGTGACTAGAGTCGCCCTGAACGTTCTTCCTCGTTTTCTAATCGTCGAAAATTCATTCCGAACGGTGAAAACAAAGCCTACGGAGTTAAACAAACGAATCAATAAGAAGAAGAAATTGGGGAAAAAGTTACAATTTTCAAAAGAACAAGAAAAATATTTTGTTAAGGATGTGTGTCCAGTCAAATCCGCAGTGCATCTATTTGTTTTTTTTAAGCTGTTTTTACGCACAAACGATAATGGCAATAAATTTATTTGTCCAAATATAGTGATTTAAAAAATAAGAATAGTGTAGATATGAATAAATTTCTACAGTGTGAAATAAAATTGAGATCTTATTTGATTATTCGAGACACAGACAACGCAATTTAAAATGCACTGGACATGAGATAATTCAATCAAAAGAATATTTCCGTAGAAACATCGGCAACGATCGATTGTTTTTTCGTAAAAAGATCGAAGATAATATATATAGTTATAAAAAACACTTTTTCTATTTAGCTACCTTTTATTTTTTTGCTTTTTCTTGCAATTTGATCGACTTCCGATTAAAGTAACACAGGGTTTGATGCAATCTTGAATGCTAATTATTTGCTTTAAATCAACAGTAAAATTGTTTTTTTTAGTCTCAATCGATGCAGTATAACTTATATTGATGCTATTATAGATTTCAATCTTAACGAAAATTATGGCAATAAATATAACAGGTACACATCCGTAAATGACAGTTTCATCAATGAAGGTTAGAGATACAACTTCCATTATTTCATTCTTTAATATCTTTTTTAAATGATCAGAAACCATACTTTCTTCTTTTTCTAATCGATTCAACATATTTCAGTTTATTATCGATTTTAAAGTAATACATCTATGACAGTTATATTAAACATTTTTAACATAGTTTTTATCAATATCGTGTGATTTTACAGCTTAAATTCATTAGAAAAAGTTATTACTAATTGAATCAAGGACAACATATTTTTAATTGAAGGTGATCTGTACTTCATACGTATATATAAAAATAAGAAAAAAAATTATTTAGGACTTTTTTAAAAAAACTAATTGAAGTTTTTTTGAAGTATTATAAAAAGCTGTACCAAATTTCAAGAAATTCTACTTCTTAGAAGTCAAGATATAAAGATTTGAATATTGCACTATTTAACACGTGCTCTTATAGGAGAGTAGAAAAATTGGTGATTTTCGATACTGAATATCTCGAATTCTATGCAAAGAAACGTCTCAAAATTTAACACACATATGCATATGGCATCAAATATAGTTTATGCAAAATTTTAACAAATTCCTAAAAAAATCGTTTCTTAGATGTACTACCTTAAATTCGCTAAAAGTTTAAATATGTCAAATTTTGGGCATACATTCTTAAATTAAAAAAATGCAAAAAGTATACAAGAAAAATATTTTTTTAATGGATAAAATCGAAAAAAAATACCAAAAAAAATGTATATAAATAAAATTGAAAAAAAAGAACGAAACGAAGAACAAAGAGAATAAGAATATAAAGAAAAGTTCTCGGAAAGCCTATAGTTGACCATTCAATTATTTTCAATGCTCGAATCTAATGGCCCGTAAAGTCGCGTGACGTCATCACGCGTGCACCGGGAACGTTGAACCGTGTACGAAAAGAATGGGGAAGAATCGTCGTTGTCATCGTTATTCCCAAAGTTTTTGCGACTGAGCGCACCGTAGATGGTTCGGTATACTTCTGCAGACTCGTAAGAATGTTAGCAGCCTCCGCCACACGTTTTTCCGGCGTAGTTGAAAGTCGACGCAGCACGGTATACGTCGTTTTTCCCCTTTTTCTCCCTCTCACCATGATTCACTGTCGCTCTGATTTTTCGCTGGCTATCATGTCAAGACCGGAATGATTCACGTACAAACAATTTTTTCTTCGCAAAACAACTGAAGCTCTTCATTTTTTTTTACATTTAACGTTTCGTCGAATTTATTATCTATATGCGTGTTCCAAAGGCGTTAAAAAGTCGTGAATGTCACGTGAAAATTTTATAGAGATAACAATTGCTGCATACATTAAGCATTTTGTTATAATGACCAAATAGAATTTAGTTCAATATAATTTAGGTGTTTCGATCGATATTTTATTGATAAAAATTAATGAATGATTAAATTAACTAAATTATTATAAATTAAATATACATAATATTGAGAATCTCAACATTATTTTTTCTTCGGTGCATGTACTATAGGAATAAGCTATTTCAAGCTGTTGAATAGAAAAAAAAATTCATTGTCTACATATGTAACGTAGAAACAAATGCTTTTATGAGATTTATTTTAAATCTTATTCAGGTGGTTCAGCAGAATCAACAAAAAATAGAGTTACGTGGAACCCCCTTTTGTTGAGCAACAGACAGTACGTTATTTAACAAGTTTTATTGAAAAAGAACGTGTAGTTTGACCGTGCTATTGATGTTATCTAACTTTGCAAAAATGCCTTAAAATATATATTTTTCATATAATTCAAGAAATTCACCGGAAATAATGAGTTTAAGCAAAATTTAGTCGTCTGACCGTACAATTTTAAAATTCTTATTGAAAGCTTTGTAAAATGCAGAATACACTTGCAAAAGATGAACACATTTTATCGTAAAGTTTTTTTTACAATAACGAATTAAATTTTGCTTTTTTTGCATCTATCTCTTTTCACATACTCGACTAGAATTTTTGGTCCAGGCTTGATCAAACAGGCATCAAGAAACTTTTGATTACTCTATAGTAAAGATTGATCAAGACTTGACATCTTCTGTAGGCGCTCATCTCAATGAAAGCTTGATCAAGATATCTTGATTAAGCCTAAAATTTGCTAAAATAATCGTAAAAAAAATTATTTTATGCTTTTTCACAGCGAATCCTACCTATTTTATACTTTCTACCACATTTCGCTCGATTAAATTTACTTTATCACCTGATAGAATTTTGTCCACTGACGGGGTTTGAACCTATATACCTATATATAGCAACTATAAAAAAAAACATTTTTTTAT
Source organism: Cremastinae sp. A BG-2022a (assembly GCA_030522545.1). Classification (NCBI taxonomy): domain Eukaryota; kingdom Metazoa; phylum Arthropoda; class Insecta; order Hymenoptera; family Ichneumonidae; species Cremastinae sp. A BG-2022a. The sequence goes on along the minus strand of JAPYYW010002113.1, from coordinate 9,294 downwards.
GGCTGCCAGACGTAACCGCCAGCTATAACTGCCAGATTTGAGAGATTTTTTATTTGTTCCATTTTGCGGTCTCTATTCCTTGTACTTTTATTTTAAAATGTTACTTTTATGTAACTTTCGTTATCAAACCTTTCCATTTTTTTACGATTATCTTTTCGTTTGCAGACATCAAACTGTGACAAGTGTGCAGGATAAATATCGTTCGTTTCTGCTAAAAATGTCAACTTTATGTAATCACGATTATGGTCAAGTAAGAGCACAATAAAAAATGTTGAATACGATCATTCCTATAAAAATAATAAATGCGTTTAACTATTGGGATAAGTCCGTTCAACAATCATATAGTATCAAAGTCAGTTTCGGGACTCAATTACTGGGATATCTGAAAATTATACTCGTTTTAGTATTTTATTTATTTGTCATAAGTATTTTATGAACGCGATCGATAAGATGGATTTTGTATTGCTGAAATATTATACAAAAATTTGAATATGAATTTAAAGTAGATTATCTTCTTAAAATATTTAAAAAAATATATATATATATTAAGTTGTAGATACTTTTGTTGTATTTATTATATTTTATATAGTATATAATTAATCAATATACATAATCATTTTCTTTCGATAATGTATCTTTTAAAAATCACCATTTTTAAAAAATAGAATTTATAAGAATTTTTTTTGCTTTAGACATAGCTTTGACATTATTGAATTCTCTTATCCCAGTTGCACATCTTTAGAAATATTTTCAAATTATCCTTGCACTCGAGTTGTTTTGATATCGAGAGCTTCGGAGCAACCGAGGCTGGGATTTTTTTTATATAAGTTAAGCATCCCAATAGTTGAACAGCTAAAGGTTTTCACACTTTATTTTTGTTTAAAAAATATTAAAACAAAAAAAAACTGCTTCAAACTCACACTATTCTCTGATATTTTAGTGATCCAAAATTAATTTTATGTGTTAATTTTAGATAATATTCTTAATAAATAAATACTTGAACAATCGAATATGTATACACATTCTATAGAATATCCCAATAGTTGGACAAAAAATTGATCCTGTCTCCAAGGTTGAGCGAGTTTGATCCAATAAATTAACGTTATGAAAAATAAACTTCATTGTGTACAAAAAATAATCTGATGATTTTATTGAGAAAAAAATAATAGAAACGTTAAAAATAATATAGCAAAAATTGTCCAACTATTGGGACATATCAATCAATTGTGACGTTTATCTTATTTCAATAGCGAAAAGCGGATACCGCGTTAAAGCTCGATCGTTGACGTTCTTTATCGTGTTTTGCTTCATTTTTAATCAGCACCGAACGTGACCCAGTTCATCGACGCCAACTTATCGACGAGCATTATTATATTGTGCGAAGATCGAGTGCGGCTTCGATGAAAGCGGGATGTCACCGTATTACGAGCGAGAGAGACACGCGAAACTCTCTTTTGACTCTTGAGAGGACAAGAGCGTCGACGACACGCGCGTCGATTACAATCGCGCGCGATCCGGACGAGCTCGGTACCTGTCCCTCTCAATATTAAACCGTACGCAATAACGCTGAATTAAATGAACGTCAGAGTGTCCGGTATTGCGGACGTACTTTGCCCCCCCCCTCTCCCCAGCTTAATCGAATTCACGAAATTTGCAAAATTCAACAAATTCCAGACTCGTTATATATGTACCTTGAGAAGGAAATTACTATTACTTTCTGGATTAGAGTGAGCTTTTCGGGGATTTCAGAATTTCGAGTTAGGTCAACCTCGAGCGAATATTACTTTGTGAATATAATTTAACGATTCGTGTATATAGTTTTTGGTAGCAATGTTATTATAGAATAAAATTACTGTTTATTTGTTTTGATTAAAATTCACTATATGCTTATATAATCAGAATTTTTCAAAATTTATATTATAATTGCTATTATATAATTTGTAATTTTTATTATTTTATTATTTTTATTCTTTATATTGCATAATTTTTATATTTTTATAACATTATAATTTTATAATTTTATTATTTTTATTGTTTATAATTTCGTATTGTATAATTAATAATAATATTGTAATATTGTAATAATATTGTATAATTAATTAATTAATTAATTATTAATATTATTATTTTATTATTTTATTATTTTTATAATTTATAATTTCGTATTTTATAATTTTATACTTTTGCATTTCATTACTTTAAACTTTACCAGCTGGTATCTTGAGAATGTCGTGTTGCTATACTTAATACTCAATTGCGTTTAAGGTAGTCGTATCATTTTAAACAACTCGGCAGGTTTATTTTAAAAAATTAGAGACATTAGTACTTATACATGATAAGGTTCCTGCAAAATTTCAGAGTAGGTCATCGACTTAATTACCGAAAAATTAATTATTTCAAATTGCTCATTTTCGTGATCAAATCATAACGATGATACGAAAATTCTTACTTCCGTTCACTTCAACATCGAATCTATTTATAATGAATCGTAAGATTTTTGCAAAAAAAACGGAACTTAAATAAAGTACATTCCTAAGAATCTTATCGTTTTGAAGAAAAGTGGGATTATCGACCTAGTTTTTAAGAAAATCATTGTTAAACGCTCGAATATTTAACGGATATCTTTTGGTATTTTCCATATTGAAACTGTCGTGTATAACTGTCGTGAATTTAAACGTGCCCACAACTTTCACTCAAACCGTGTATAATTAGTTTTTGGTGTTACAATTACTGGTAAATAAAAATTTCAATTTTTTTGACAATACATACATTTTCTTATTTATCTCTATTTTTTATAATGATCTCTACTTTTTCGTAAATTACGTTGATTAGTTGAAAATTATTTTTGATTAGTCATATTATTTAAAATTTTCAAAAGTTTTCGATTTAGAATACAACATTCTTAAAAAGCGTGACCTGAAAAACTAAAGTCAATGGCTATTAAACAGTATAGGAATTATCACAAAATTTACAATGCTTATATTTATACACTGATAACAGATTTAGTTGAAAAATATTTAGTTGAAAATATTTCGTCGAAATACCACTTGTTTATTTGAAATAATTAAACTTCAGTTAAATCAACCAAGAAGTTATTAGTTCAATTTGCAAAATCATATCGTTGAACGTATTGAAACGAATATTTTGTTGAATCAACCAAATTTTGTTTTCAGTGTAGGAAAAAGTGTTTTAAAAAATGTAAATAGTGCTGTTAATATCTGTGACATTATTATTATTATATTAAAAAGTTGAACAAAAGTTATTTAATCATCAATTGTCTTTTTCATGTAATTTCTAGCAAAATAATATGTTGATTGCTCCACTATGAGACCTCATGTTAAAATTGCAGTAAAATTGCATTAAAAGTAGTACTCCCGCATTAATGATAAAGTGCAAAAGAAAAATTCAATTTTTAAAATAGAACACCCTTGAGAATTCTCAACACTTTAAAAGTGTAAATTATAATCTGGGTCACTATATACGTTCCTCAACTTCAATCCCTCGATAAGTCATTTAGAAAGTAATTTCTAAAATGAGTTCAGGAATCGTTTCCTGAATTCAGGGAGAACGCGATTCGACGATATTTTCGTCGCTCCTCGCTTATTTTTTAGGCACAGCGAACTCGTCCTTAAGTCTGCAAACAAGTCTAAATTAATTTGAACTATACGCGGGCGTCGGGGCTTATAGCGATCGTATATAGAAAGTTAGGGAGGGAGGGGAGGAGGGAGGCGTGCTCGATATATATAGAAAGGGAATGAATGCGGAACCAAACTCCATGAAGGCATTCCATTATAGGGTTGAGCTCGTGAGACACTCGGCTGTACGCTTGACACATACGCGGGCGAGCACCCTCGTCGTATACCTTCCACACGAATACGCGAGCACATGAACGAGACGTGCTCACTCTCACGGAGCCGGCCTCGCGTTAATTACGAGAACTTCCTCGGGGGTAATAGAGAAGCGAGCCGTGTGTTTTCGAGGGTTCCGAACATGGGGAGAAAAGAGAACGCGACCGGGCTGCTTATACAGGCTTATTCAGAATTTAACGTCAACATTTAAGGTATTACTTTTATATCACAAAATGGCTTGATTTAGGATTTTCTCAACATTTTTTTTAAATAGATATTCTTGACATTAAAACTAACAAATTTTTCTTGTGAAGAGAAACATTTTCTGACGTCTAGAATTTGAGATATTTCATTTTCAATTTTTCATTTTCCATATATAAGCGCGTGTAAATAGCATTGCATTTCATCGTTTATGGTGAATTAAAAAAGAACGGGATTTACGGTTTTTGTAAAAAAAAATTAAGTTAGTAGCCGAGCATTTTTAGAATTTTTTGGGATCTGAATCAGCTATTTCTGACGTCTAGTGTTTTAGAAAAAATAAATAAATAACATTTCGAAGGGACATTTCGACTACGACAATTTTCACTTTCGATTTGGATAATTATCTCTACGTGGATCCACTACTATACGTCGCAACTAAATAGCAGCTGATATTAGTATGCGTGCATACATACATGCCCAATACGAACGTATGCAGATTGGAGTGTATCAAAAACGATTCTTGAAAAAAATTTTAAACATTCGGAGATTTGATTTTATCATGAATTATTATTCTTTCATATGGAAGGAAGAGCTATATTAAAGTTGATAGTATTTTAGATTAAATAATTTTCACAACATTCGGTTGTTTCAGATGATTTTTTTCTAACCCCTCTTGCCTCCACTCTTAGTGGTGTCATGAGCAATAGTAATACCTTAAGCAAATAAATAAGATAGAAAAGGAAAAAATTTTTTTTTAAATTTTATTGAAAAAAATAATGATGAGATATAAATAGATAAATAAAGAATTAAAATTAAAAGTAAATAATCTAGCATAAACAACGAGATTTCGTCATTTTTGTAAGAAACAGATCGTGCATTATTTATTTTGCGATATTTGATTTTTAAAAATTATTTTTCTGTGTACCGAAGGAAAAAACGTCAGTCCATTTTACCATAAAGTGACATCTGTACACTAATTATTTTACAACATTGTATATAGTTATATTTTTTAGATAAACTAAATATATGTATAGTTCTAGAATAAATTGACATCTCTGTACACTAATTATTTTACAACTATTTATAGATATTTTTTTAAGTTAAACGACATATATTTAGTTCTATATAATAAAGTGACATCTGTACACTAATTATTGTACGGCTATTTAAAGATATTTTTTAAGTTAAAATAAATATTTTTAGTTCTATAATAAAGTGACATGTGCATACATTTATTATTTTCCAACGATTCAAATTTTTTTATTTTATTTTACTAAACTACATCCATTTATTTCTACAATAATTTTACATCTGTAATTTTTTTGAAACTATTTAAAGATATTTTTTAGTTAAACCGAACATATTTAGTTCTATAATAGTTAGTATAGTTATCACTTTCATATTTTTATTTTTCATGCATTCTCTTTTCTCAGTGTACCATTAACGAGATACGAGTTTTCCAAATTATTTCTCCAACACCAAGCAAAAATCTGCATAAAAATTCATTTAAATTTGAATAAAGCATTTGATAATTTTTTTTACAATTAAAAATGTTTAAATTAGTATAAATATGATCTAAGTAAAGCATTTTGATAATTTGATAATTTTTTTTGCAATTAAAAATATTGAAATTAATATTAGTGAGAAAATAAATATGTATGCTATAAAAAATTTTTATAGATAAATTAGTCGCTTATTTTAATCACTTTTTGGAACCCCTGTGTTTCCGATCGTTGTGACGTATAAACCGCAGTACATAAGGGAGACGTAGGTTTAGCTTTTGTCGATCCATCCACTTCAGTAAGCATCAGATTTATGTAGGGATGGTTGTGGTGGCTCGGACGCTTCGCACCCTCGCTATTGCGCGAAACATGATTTTTTAAAATCAAATACACCATTCCCGACACATTGCGAATTTTTATTTTTCAAAAGTTGTTTTTTATCATCTACGCTATATAGATTTTTCGTGAAACAAGAATACTAATTTTAAATTCAACATTCGATGAACAGTGTTTTTATTAGAAGAGACTTTCTAAATTTTATTTTAAAATTGAGTTAGAACAAATTTTTGTCTTAGTTTGTCTCACGTACATAAGAAAATTTGTTGCAAATTGGGTGGAGTACAACATACTCGAAATACAAGACTATCCAAGGTGATGTGTGCTTGCTGTGTAATTAAAAAAATTTCAAAAAAATTTAGTTCAGATTTTAGAAAAAAACTAAACGAAGCTTCTTTGATATCGTATTCAAATGTGTGCAACATGTGTGAAGCCTTTTTCACCATATAGAAGTTGAGTTATTTATTGTTGAAAATGGCAATATTCAACACGTTATTATAATTACGATGTTTTGGACGAAAAATCCAAAAATATTTTCAAACTATTACAACAGTACAAAAAAAACATAGTAATTTTTCGTACAAACTTTTCTCCGTGTACGACATCAAAAAAAGTGTATGAAAATTAACAGAATGTTAACTAAACGATATAACGATGAAATTAAAGTTTTGTCATAATTTATAATTTATGATTTATATAATTTATCTCATAATAATTCATACGACCAAATTAATTTTATACATTTATTCAGATCCTGAACTTTTGCATTTTTCAGTGAATCTTGATGAAATGTCCAAGATTATAGAACTGTCACTAATGCTCCAAGAGACACGTCACGAGCGTCTTGTGTCGAATCTCTCTCGCTTAATGGTATCAGAGAGAAATTAACATCGAAGATGCTCTCAACCTAATCAACTGGAGCCAAGGGAGTTGGGAAAGGAATGAATATTTATATGGCGCACTCTCCTAAGGGAATCAACCCATTAGAGGTCAGACATTATGACACTTGTATGGGCGTATCCTCAGAGCGAAATTTCCGAGGGATCGAGTCGTCCTAGGTTTCACCCAATCGTATATTGTCACAAAATTATAAAGAATTTCGTATAAATGTTGTTTGTTTCAACGAAAAAATTGTACACACATACTAAGATTTTTTAAGTAGAAATAAATAAATTTTTCTAGGTAGTTCCATCGCTGCAAAATAGTCGAAAGTCATGAACTAATAATTGGCATTATTGAAGATAATAAAGAGATTTTTGATAAAATAGCTGTAAATATTCATAAGAGGATTTTATTTACGAATCGTACATGATAGTACATTGTTAAATTAGTATAGTTGTAAGATAATAAAAAAAGTAAACATGAGAATACTTTTTTACTGCAAAAATAATTACAAGTTATATTTCTATGTAAATATGAAATGTAAGAAAACCTTTTATGATAACCAACTTTATAACATGACAACAGAAAATTTACGTCCTCGTTGAATGAAATAATGAACGAAATCTTGCTGAATATCATGTCCAACTCAACTCATCACTCAAGAGCGATATCTTCTCAAAATATAAATCGATTAACTCATTTATAAATTTTTATTTTGTTTTAATTCAATTTTTGATGAAATTATTGTGGTTTTCACGTAAACACATTCAATCTTCATTTAATTAATTTAATCACCAACGTTTAATAAATTAATTTCTTGATAATTTGATTGATGGTCTGTTCTAAAATTTGGCAACGAAAATTTTTATTACATTTCTTTTAATTAAATGATTTTTTAAAGAAATTAATACAAAATTTCATTTAACAGAAAAAATCTTACATGATGGTTCAGTGATATAATTAAGTTAAATAAATGTTTCTATAAATTTACTATTTACGAATGGACATAAAGGGACGAAATGTTCAGAATGTGCAGGAAAATGTCTATCATAATTTGTCAGACTCCCCAGTGACTATCAGTGCAATATGCAAAGCTTCTCAAGATTGATAATATTTAATGGGAAAAGCAATACGATAGCGCAAACTAACACTGGAAATTCTGGTTTAGAGATTGCTTACAATTATGAACGTACAGGGGAGTATTTTCCCCCTCGTGATTTACATCTAACGAGAAAGCGAGCGATTGAATATTTAGAATTCGAGAAGCAGTTGAAGGGAGCATGATTCGAGCTCCAGGGACCAGATTCGTATTTAAATATGTATTTTTATATACAGTGCATTCAGAATTTTTCAAATAAGTCACAGAAGCTCGAAAAGCTCGGTTCTCTTAGCCCAAAAATTTTTTTTAAATGCACTGTCCAATATATGCAGTGTATATTTACTGTATTGATTTTAATGTATTTATATATAAAGCTTCGATCTATTTTTTAATGAAATGTTTTTATAAAAAAAAAACTTTTTAAACCCTTTTTACACATATTCTAAGAAAATATAAAAATTTGTTGAAAACTTGAATTATTTTGTCATATATTGTTAACAATTTACATGTACACGTTTCGGCACCCAACATATAAATATATTTTTGCCAATTGTAAGTTCATTAAGAAAAGTTGTTACGAATTATCTCGAGAATAATATACTCGAAACGCAAGGTTGTCCAAGGTCAAATATACTAATTATATAATTATAACAAAATATAGAAAAAAAGTTTTGTCAGATTTAAAAAAAAAATTAAACATACATTCTTTCATATCGTGTAAAGCTTCATGTCAAATTTTATAAGGTTTAACCGTGCAGAAGTTGATCTATTTGTTGTTAAAAATCGAAATATCAAACACGTGCTCTTATGGCAAAATATCGAAAAATACAATTTTTGCCAATAAATATCTCGACTTCCGTACGGTAAAACGTTCGAAAATTTGGTATACACGTGCACATTGCGTTAAAGAACGTTTATGCAAATTTTTATCAAATTCTAACGAAAACGATTTCACGGGACAACCACCTTAAGTTTTCGAAAATATTTTAATCCTTTTATTAATCCTAAATAATTTGTATTTTCCTGGTCTTCCCGTTGTAAATTAGCCCTGTTACGGACCACGGATTTTCACGTGTTTTTCCGGATTCCATCCCTGTCGGTTGAGGGCGTTACTTATTTTACAATTTCGGCGTCGCTATTTTTTTCGCGCAATAAGCATCTCTGCAAATGCGAATAAAAATGCACGTCCTCGACCGCGAGAATAGAAAAATATTCCATGGAGTCACCCAGAGACGAAACAACGAACTACCAACTTTTATAATCTCAAATAAAATTGTATGATAATTTCATTAAGGAGGTATTAGCGATACTTACTAATCAAATGAGATACTACAGTACGACCTCTCAATAAGAACGGTAAAGCCCCCAAGGGGAAGATTTTTGTCTATATATATGGTACCCCCACTAAGCGGACGCTCCGCGCTCT
>JAPYYW010002112.1:0-22754 GCA_030522545.1 Cremastinae sp. A BG-2022a | reverse complement strand
GCATTATTTATGCTTAAATAATAAATAATTTGCTAATTAATCGTGTCATAGGTTTTTAATTAATTAATTAATCAAAAACTTCTGTCTTTTTTTGTTAAACCATTCACTAAATGAGTTTAAAAGATATTCTGTTCCATAGATGACCAAATTTGTAATGATCTTTTATGCACAATTCACTTTATATAACTTTTAGACAGATCTTCTCCTCGGATGCGTTGGCTCAATTTCTAAAAAGTCACCATTCAACGTCTTCAGGTCTTTCTTGCATTATTTATGCTTAAATAATAAATAATTTGCTAATTAATCGTGTGGCATAGATTTTTAATTAATTAATTAATCAAAAACTTCTGCCATTTTATTAAACCATTCACTGAATGAATTAAAAAGATATTCCATCCCACGGAAGACCAAATTTGTAATGATCTTTTATACACAATTATTCACTTTATACAACTTTTAATATGCTAGCACAAAAAATGATATAGAAAACTTTCTAAAAGTGAAATAATTACCAATAAGTCATTAGAATTTCCATTGTAGATGTAAACAACTCCACGGTTATCTTGATATGGAGCAGCGATCGCCACATCTTCAAAACCGTCGCGATCAAGATCACCCAAACAGGAAACCACCGAGCCAAATCGGCCACCGATCGTCTCACCTTCGATGTATCGTGGCTCGAATTCGCCCTGAAATCACAAAACTATGAGGTCGAAAAAATTGATGATTTTTTATTTTATTTTAAGAAAAACACGAGTTTCGATCACTATAGTTTATGAAATAAATTTGTATTGCTTATAGTATGTATTTCTCACATTGTTTCTTCGAACATAATAATAAACTCGTCCTTCCTCCATGTCCTTGGACCAGAGAGGAGCGCCGATTATTATTTCGGACGTTCCATCGTTGTTGATGTCGCACGAAGCCAAACTCGCCCCGAAATATTCACCGGCCTGTTCTCCGTTCAGTACCTTGCTCACGATGAGTCTTCTGTCCATGGTTGTGGAAAAACGAAAAATCAACACTCTGCCAAATATATTGGCGCCTCGAGGGGCTCCGGTCGCGTACCAACGATCCTTCCTTCTAAAGTAGTCGCCGGATGTCACCGAGTATCCTATAGAGTTTTGTATTTCGCGTATTTTTAATTTTTCATTATTGCAAAAAGAAGAGAAGAAGAAATAATATAGAAACTCATATAAGAGATACAGACATGTAAGAGAATAATATTTCTTCTCTGGTGAAGAAGAATTAATCTTCTGATGAAAAGTAGAAATAATCTTCTTCAGAGATGACATTTATTATTTCTTCTTATGTCATATTTTTTATTCTTTGAAGAAATTTCTTCTTCCTTGTAGTTACTTTTACTTCTGAGAAAATGTTGTTCTGATATTTCCTCTTTTCCAAAAAAGTTATATATATTCTTCTCCAGACAAGCTTTTTTATCTTCAAGGAAGAAAAAGTTATAAAACAAAAAAAAGAGTATAATTTTTAACCGAAATAATCTCCGCTGTTTATCAATGGTTCCTGTCCAATTAATGGTATCGTGTTCCTATTGTTTCCATTGGCAAAAAACGTAGTTAACGAGGGCACTCCCTTCCAGTTGTAAACGCCAGGATTGCCAATGAGGAGGTTCGTTTCGTCGTGTTGATCAGGAACCATATGCAAGGCGAATCCAGTTTGTCCCATTCCATAATTGTGAAACTTAAGATGTCCCGAAGATATCTGAAGGGCCTTGCCCAACAGAGGGATTATCCGACTGTCGGCTTCCCTCTGAAAAGCTCCGGAATTTCTCACCAAACTCTGGTAGCAAATACCGTTCATGAACCAGTGATCTTTGTCGGTAATTATGTTATTTTTCCATCGTGGTCCACACACCTATACAAAACAATTTCTTCATCTTCCACTTAAACATTCAACATTAATGATGCTTCGTTAAAAATCAAAAATGATAAAAAAAACTGCCAAACTTTTGAGAAGATAAAAATAAAAGTTAATCTCACAATTACAATAATTTCGGATCTTTTTTCTAAAAGATCTGAAATTTTTATACAACTCCAAACAAGATTTGTGCAAATATTGAAGAAATTAAATCTCAAAAATAATATTCAAGTCATTATAATGATTTTGGCTACGAAAAATCTTTAAAAAAACGATTGAATTTGTACAAGCTTATAAAATACATATGGGTAATTCTTACTTTAATTAAAAAAATTAAAAAAATTGAAATTAAAATTTAAAAAAATAAAAAAAGAGGGAAGAAAAAATATTTACAACAACGCGGGGTTGTGTCTTATTTTCCACAGCGATTGTAGCGCCAATCCAAGCATTGTCTTTTATCTGATTGATGTCCCGATCACCGTTGAAACGACCATTTCCGGTGGGATCGAGGTCCCACAGTCGACACGACGAATCTCTTATTCGGCACTGATAAACCGCGCCGGACTCGATGACTCCGGGACTGGAGGTGACATTTGCTCTTGGAGCTCCGACGAGAACGAACGCTTCTTCCGGATGACCGTCCGAGCCTTTTTCGACGTACAGAGCGACCGAGAAGCCGAAGTAGCTTTTTCTCCCGCCGATACCAATTTCCGGCGGTGCTGCGAAGATTTTCGGACTCGTGTCCAAATTGTAACACTCCGCGAGTACCAATAGCTTCACCAATATTATTACCAAGGAAAAATCATTTTTTTTCGCAGGTCGAAGAAACGTCATGTTTCGTCTGGACGCTTAAGGGCTTTATACCGCGACAGTCCGTTCAAAAGTTTCCTTCCTATGTAAACTAAAGGTAAAATCATAAATTGAAATTTTTTTCTATAGATTTTTTTAATAAACTAGATAAACCTTCTTTGGGGCTGTATAACGATTGGTGTCAAATTTTAAGAAGTTTCTTCATCTACAAATCAGAACATTCATGTTGAAAATCACGGTTTTTAGCATAGGCTCTTATGGAAAGTTACAAATAGATATGATTTTTAATAATAAATATCTCGATTACTAGATGGAGAAACCTATTAAAATTTGATACACACTTGAGCACCACGTTAAGGATACCGTTTCTCACGTAAAAATTATTTTCCAACTTTTTTCTCTAAAATTTGGCACACATTGAGATTAACGTGATAGTACGTCCACAGAAGAGTTGAATTAAGAAATTGTTGAAATTTGACATATATATGTTATTTAACACATTATCCAAACATCTGTGCAATTTGAATAAGTTTGACAACCCCAAACCTGAGATGTTTATTATCAAAAATAACTATTTTCTGCAGTCTCCCATAAGAGTGTTAAATATTGCAATCTTCAATCCTAAATATCTTGAAATTTAACACAGCTTTTTATTGTACTTCAAAGAAGCTTCCTCAAGTTTTTTTTAAATCCTAATATTATGATTTTTTAAATTTTCAATACGTACGTAACAAGTACAGGTGACCTTGGATGAATTTTGAGTATATTGTTCTTGAAACAATTTGCAACAACTTTTCTTAATTGACTTAAGCTTAAAAATCACATGGTACGGAGATAAATTGAGATAAAAAATTTTGATTTTACTGTCATGGGGGAACTACCTTAAAGAATAACATATGCAAGGTTTTAAGAAATTCTATAGAAAATCATTTTGACCATACGACCACGGTAGAAGTAGCTTAAAACGCGGAACGCGATCGACGTGGACGATTTGTAAAAACTAGCGTGTCGAACGAACGTAGAACCGGAGAGTCGTTCGCGCGCTCGTAATCGCACGGGAAGGATGTGGTCCGAGAAAATCGCGATTCTGACATCATCCGTTGGCTCGGTGTCTGACGAAAGAAAATAATAAGTAACTGGGCGAGAGACACAGCGCTTTCCGGCATCGATAATGAACGAAGACGTTCGCTCTGCCACCTCATAACTCCGATCGTTTTGCATCGGAGCACGAGCGGAGTCTATGACTAACTTTTGCTTCATTGTCGATACATATTGCTCTCCTCACCGTGCACAGTCCTCGATTACCATATTTCTTCGAATTTTCGTCGATTCACAATTTTTTTTTTCTTTTTTCGCTCGTGTCAACATTTGGGTGCGCCGTTTTAAACAGATCTTTCATTTTTAATCTTACTTTTTATCCAAAAACCATTCAGTCGTTGCCATAGTAAAGATTCTTACAAACTGCACTATCAAATTACATTTTAAAGTCCCTCACGAGATATTGCGATTTTTATCGATCATTTTCATACAAATAATTAATTACATAATAATTAATTTTTGCGAAATAACTCATTTAATGAATGAGTTTAATTCGTATTCATCTCACTTGTTTGAAGAAAACATTTTTTGGTACTTTTATCAAATCCAGACTCCAAAGAAATTTTTAAGTAAAATTATAAGTAAAATTTATTTTCTATCAACTATTTAATCACTCTACGTGTATGTTGCATGAAATGCAGAATTGTATATTAAAAACAAAACTAAGAAATACATTTTAAAAGTGCCTTTAAACTTAAAAACTCTAAAGCGACCTTCAAAATTCTATTTCAGAGCCCAGTGTACATACAAATTCAGTGTCTGCCAACAAATATTTGACTATGAGAGCAAATAAAATTATCCTCTCAAAAAAAAGTCCATGGAAGACACACGTTTATATATTTTTAAAAAAATCTCGTTTTCGATGAGACATAAAGCAATATTAAAGAAATCTCGTTATGAAAATCTCAATTATTGTCAACTTATTCTTTATTCGTGTTCAATAAATGAAGACATATAAATGTAGGATTAAATAACATCATCAATGACGAATCGAAAGAATAATGTTCTCACGATGCTAATATTACAATAATAATAATAATAATAAAAACTATGATAACGATGAATAATAATGAAGATGATGATGGCGATGGTGATAATAACATATATTAATAAAAAGAATGCATTACGATGGTGATAACGACGATGACGATGGTAGACGTTCGGGTCAAAACCACGCTCGATTCGTCGAATCATTGCGAATAGTTGTTTTTTAGTAGGTACGTTCTTTTTCTCTTTCTTATGAAAAAAAAGGTCGATTCATGAACAATTCACTCGCGAGTATAGAAAAATGTTGGCGGGGGATTGGACTCGATTACGTACACTTTTTTTTCTCTTCTCGTGAATAATAATGGTTACGTTTGCATTTTCTTTCTTCGTCGTTTGCTTGACATTTTCAAGAAACGAATCACGTTTTTTTCGCACAGCTCGCGGTGCAGCATACAATGCACTCGCGTAAAGACAGCATCGTACAATCCCTTCGCTCAATTCTGGAAAGATGCATCAATGCAAATAAATTGATAATCGAATGAGAAAAAAAGCTTTGCCCCCGCAAAGAGAGCCGAGAGAACGAAGCAAAGAGAGAAAAAAAAAGACTCTCAAGATCTCGATTATGAACAAATAGAAAATTAATATTACGATAAGAGATAAAACAAAGAGACGCGAAAAGTAAAAGCGTGAAGGAGATGGCGAACGAAACTCACTCACTTTATAAAAATATTTTGCAGGGAATCACAGATTCATTATGTACATATAAGAGTGTATATTGAACAGTTAAAAAATCTCGCACGAGCTGCCTTTAGTCCCGACGATCGACCATCTCGATATTTAAGGTGGCGACCAATCGCGTTCTTGTTCATCAATTTCCATAGATATTCAGGGGGGGGAAAGTAATCGAGACGTTATCGTCGAATAAACTGAAAAATTGTACAAATAAATAAGCATGGCGATTGGTCGGTTATTCGATTCGACAAATGTTTTCAATAGCTGTATCGATTCGCACTTGAAAAATTAATCCTGCCGTTCTAATCGCTCGGACATCTTTCCAGTTATTTGGCATTAATCTTCTGCACATAATACTCTATCGTTAATGTACCAAAATATTCATAAGTTTCATTCGGAGCGAAAGTAGAATTTTATTCAGGATTGGACACACTTATTCATGAGAACAAAGGGGGCCCTTTTAAGAGACTCGTGAGTGTGATAGGGATCGCAAATAAACGATGAACGGGAAAACAGAAGGAGAAACATTTTTCAAGCATCGGAAGGAAGCGTTTGGGCGCCCGCTCGCAAAGTAAAAACCAAGTTGTTGAATATACGAACAGTTGTTTCGAGTTTTTGTCTAATCGGAAGAATCGGTTGCCGTCGAGACGGCTATCTTGGCCTGGGACGCCGAGCGTTTTCGGTAGCCGCGACGGGCGACGTCGACTCTTTTCTTGAAAGACTCGAGATGCTTGATCCTCGTCTCGGGATCGGAGCACTCGACGGTTGTGTTCTCAACGCGATTGTCGTGACCTTTCTTCTCGAGGGTCGACATTCCCGATGTGACGCCGCTGTCGGGCGTCGTAGCTGGGAGTAATTTACTCGAGGACCTCTTCGACGGAGTTACGGAGTACGATTGATTCCCGTCCGTCAGTCCGTTCGTAACAGATTCACAATGTCGCGACTCGCTGTTCTTTTTACGTTCTTCCGAATTCTCGCCAGACTTTTTACTCACTGCCTTGCACTGTCGACGCCGGGAAACCCTCGCGGAGGATGATATCGTTGTCGACGTCCTCGTCACCGGCGGCGAAGAGGGTGAAGGCGAGGCCGAGGACGACGACGAGGACGATGACGACGAGGAGGACGAAACATCGATATCGTGAGTCGCTCGTTTTCGCTTTATCGCGGTGGCTTCCTCGCAGTCGCTGCTCCTGCTCGACTCGGCGTGGTCGCTGTCGAGCGAGAGCGTCGTCACCGCGTAACGGGATCTTGTTGAGCCGATCCCCGTGCTCGTGCTCGGCTGGGTCGCGTCGAAGAGGTAAAGACTGCTCTCGGACTCGCTCGATCTCTTTTTCGGCACTTTCACCTGCTCGGTGTCGCTCTCCGAGTCGCTCGGTATCTTCAGATTGAACACGCCGCGTTTTCTCCGAGCTCTGCTGCTGCGCCTCCCCAGGCAGGAGCTTCGTTTTCTCTTAAGACCTTTTGTACAAGATTTTGATTTTAGTTTCGTCGGCAGAACGCCTTCGTCCTCCTCCTCCTCGTCGTTCTCCTCGGAGGCCGCCCGACGATCCGCCGTGTCAGATTCTTCCCCGTCGTTCGCACCGTTTCTTGGCAAATTCACCACCTGAGCTCCCGCTTCCATCGCCGCCAGTCTCATCAGTTTTTCACGCCGGTTCCCTATCAGCCGGGCTATTCGATTCGGCGTGTCGAACCATCTCTCCGGTGCCACTCCGCCGGCCGATCCCGTTCTCGCACTGTTACGTGCCGTTGCACCTAGCACAGAACGCATCAACTGATGAGCCGAGTCTGCAAATATACAGTACTCTATTTATGTGCTCGATTCGTTGCCAATAATTGTATTTTTTTACTTATTAAAATTTATAAAAATTACTTATTTTCATCCAAACTTGCTGTATTATTAACAAAATTGTGAAATCTTTCGTGTCAGATTTTCTTTTTTCAAAAACTACATAAATCATCATCGATCTTGTATAACAGTCTGTGCAAAATCTTAGGAGACTTTGTCGTGTTGGGATATTTATGATTGAAAATCGCCGTTTTTAACGTGTGTTTTAACGAATATAGAAAATTGTGATTTTTATCAATAAATATATCAACTTTCTTGTACATTTTTGTAAACAGTATTGTTTTTCAAATTTTAATCAATTTCTTTTTTTTAATTCTGAAAACTGCTGAATGTTCCTCCGAAACGTATCTAAATTACTTTTTAAATTTGGATCGTAAATGCAAGTGTCTTAATTTCATGACTTTATAGAGAAACTCTATAAATATCATTAAATTTTACTAACCATCCGAGTCGGTTGCGAAACTCTGACTTTGTCCCGGGCTCAGCGTATTCTTCGAATCACTCAGACTCGGGCTGGTCGGTGTGTCCTCGGAGCCCCATCCCTCGATTTCCCGCTGAACGAGGGAATCGAAGAACGCCATCATTCGCGGATCCTCCCGGGTCGATTGATGGCTGTAATCGTGGCTCATTATTTGGCCACTTCTCAATACCATTCTTATGTATTCATCATGAGTGAAAACCCGACGCTGTCGTTCCTGTTTTCCCGAGTCTCTCTGCACCAACATTTTTCATAATCTCATTATCGTTGCTCTTGTTATTATTAAGATAACGTTAGTTAACTCTTTTTCAAATGATTAAAAATCATTTTTCATTTTGCTTCTTTTGAAATTATAATTAAAATGTTTATCAAATTACTAAAAATAATTATAAATAGAGAATTTTGTTAAATATTTGCTTACCTTCAGTCCACCGAGGCAAGAACCGCTCAGTGGAAACGGACTCCAAATTTTGATGATCTTTTCGACGCCGGAGGAGGCGAGAATACAACTCGCCCTGTTGTAGCGAACTTGATTAACGATCGAACGATGTCCGCGTAGGATCATGTGCGCAGATTTCACCCACTTTGTCTCTTCGCTTGGAATTTTCCACATATATAAATTAAAGTCATCCGAACCTGGAAAAAGATACTCGTTGTGGCCAAAGAATTTTATTTTGCGATCTTTTATCCTGATGGCTCGATTCATATAGTCGTTAACTCACCGGACAGAACGTACTCGTCGTCGTCTCCGGCGAAGCAGCACGACTTCATCGTGCAACTGTTGTAATATCCAGGCTGATCGAAGTGACAGAGATGCGTCGGAGAATCAACGGCGTAGAGGACGGGCGGCAGGCGTCTCCTGAGAGCTAGAAGTCTCGTTCCTGCTGAATTGAAACGGACGTTCATGCAACCCTGGGAAGGTCCTTCGCATCCGTAACGCAGAACAGGGCTGTCGATTCCAAAAAGTTGAACTCTCGTTAAAAGCTTATCAGAGACAGGAATTAAATAACAATTATGAAAAAAATCCATTAAGATGATGCGTCGTATGACGTGAGTGCGAGAGACTGCAGAGCGCGATTAACTCAAATTTATAAATTATGAATATTTCGATGAAATTCAACTATTAGTTGAATCAATTATTAGTTCCAGGTGTATGTGTGTATTTATGCTTGTAACTGACTCAGATTCAATCAAAACTTTACACACTTATCAAGAACCGATGACAAAACAATGATTTGATAAATCTGTCCCATTATCCTGAGCAGGATCGTCAGGATTAAAAATTATAGTTACAAAAAAACTAAAATAACATGCTTTAATGGTAGATCGAACTAAAAAGTGAGAAATAATTTTTAATGTAAGAATAAAATAATAAACGAGAATATTAATATTATAGTGAAAAAAACGTGGGTTGGCTCGCTTTTGAATATTAATAACTACTAACATATCGATAACCCCACGCTTTTTTCACTATACTATTAATATTCTCGTTTATTATTTTATTCGTGTATTAAAAATTATTTGTCACTTTTTAGTTCGATCAACCATTAAAGCGTGTTTTTTAGTTTTTTTTTTATTTTCTGTGATCCGCATCGGCTGATCAGTCGCCACAATCGTCACAAAGATCGTGAAACGTTTACTTTTTCAGTTCAAATATCCCTCTCATGATTTAAAAAATAATATTAGTATATTTACTTTGCTCAAAAGTAGATTTTTTATCTTAAAATATGATGTCTTTGTATCATACAAATAAAATTTTAGCCAAAAATGGTGAAAATTTCAAAAGTTACAAATTGTTGAATGAAATAATTATTTTTCCGACCTTTAAACGTTTCGAATATTTAATACAATATTATTTCAATTTTATTTCCATTTCCCTTATGATAAATGTTTTCCCAAAATGTTTTCTAGTTAAAACTTTGAATACGTGCAGTCTAAGAACAGTCTAAGTGATCAATATATAGTTTTCCAGGCATGAGTGTCTAGCAATGATCAGTAGAATTATAATGCATAAAACTCTAGAAGATTTTATTTATAATTCTTGCTCGACTCACGTCATGGGTTTTCTGACATCCCACAGGCTGACACCTTCCTGGGCATTGGCTGTTGCCAGAGTTCGTGGCTCCATTGGATTGAACATGACCGAATGGAAAGCAGTTTTGTACTGTGCCAGACAGAACGTTTCCGTGTTACTGGCGTCTCTGATGTCAAAGATGAGGACCCTGCCGTCATCACAGGCGCTCGAAAAGACATTGTCATTGTGCGGATGGATGGACAGACCATAAATTGGTTTTTCATGTAGAAAGAAGTTCAGAGGAACGCCGCTTTGAAAAAAAAAACATTTTTACCGTGTCAAACAAAAGTCTGGCCTTTGATCGGAGGTAACTAAATTATTCATCGGATACGCAGATATTCATAAAAATATTCTGAAAGGATAAAATCTCATGTCCCTTACTTTTCAAGATTGTGAACTATGACTTGATCGTCATTACCGGCGGAAAATATCTTAGTTTTACCGCTGTCGTAGCCCAGACAAAAAATATTGCTCCCGTGCTGAGCTCTCATCGTCATGGGCTTTCCGACACCCTGAATAGCTGGTTCGACTTTCCATAACAAAACCCTTCTGTCGTCTCCCCCTGCGGACACAATCCAAACGAAGGGAAAATGAAGTTTGATCGACCTTCGACTTCCGGATACGCGATCGAACGACAATGTTGGATATATGTTTCTTTTTTAATAGATACTATGTGCAATGCACACATATATATATACATATATTACCGGAAACGAGAAGATCACCCTGTGGTGAGAATTCTATGGCATTGACGCAACCATAATGCGAGAGAAGATCCTTCCGGAATAGATTTTCGGAACTGTCGATTCTCGCGCTGACGAGGCGTTTGCAATGATTGGTACGATCATCGATTTGCCTCCGCAAATAACAATCGAGGGGATTTCGTGTTGACGGTCGAGCCATTTCCCTGCTCTCTCTCTCTCTCTCTTTCTTCTCAACTTCGTAAATGAATGATATTTTTTCGACTATCCCCACCCATCCACGAGTTAGCGCCGTAGAACGAAGATTGCGAACAGTGTACCAACGTGTACCCTAAATATGTACCAAATATTACGGATCAGCGTCGTACGCTTTTCTTCGCATAACGTTTTTTTTTTAGCTCCACGCTTTTGTCGTAACAGACCGCGCGCGTTCTCTCTCGCACTCTTTATCTCTCTTCGTCTCGCTTTTCCTAACTTTTCTCCCTTTCTTCCATCTAGTTGCTCGTATACCCCTCGTTGTCTCCTCCCCGGGCACGGGACGCGTGTAAACAACACGTATGCACTCTGGCAAGCCCCGCAGGCTCTCCCTTCGAGTGACAACGCGATGACTAAACGAGAGCGAGATGTGCGCTCGTTGCACCGAACGAGCGACTTCGGGCTTTCGTTCGACGAAAAATCTTGATCTAATCTCCGCGGAGTTGTTTACAGTCGCGAGAGAGATGACATCCACAGGTGTGTTCCTCGGTTTACGAAGAAAAAGCGTTATCGCGGGCACGCAACAAAGCGACCGTAACGAATATCGGGCTCGAACAATATCTCCTCTATTCCGAAGGCGCAAATGTTTTGCGATGATAAAAAAAAAAAGAAACTTTTCGTTCGGCGTTACAAAAAAATGTACACGAGCGCTGTTTCGTCTGACGATCAGCTGATTCGAAAATTATACCGACAGCGGCGCTGGCGTTCTGAGAACTGTCACAAAAAAAAATAAAACATCCCGCAAGAATGTGTTTTAAGCGGGACACTAAATAACAAATTGGATGGTTACAATTGCTGAAAATAATCTGTGTGTATCTGCAAAAAAAAAATTTTTTTTTCATCCTTTTACAATGTAGTACAGTGTGTTTGTATACACACGTTTGTCAAATATCAGTATACCATTACCATCGTTATCATTGGACACGATCGTGATCCGCTCTTGGTTCGAATTTAGCCGCCAGGTGTGCAAAGTCTCGATGCCACAGATTCTATACAGTCACTTGGAAAACGCGATTGGCTCAAACATCTTCAATTCTTTGTCAATAAGAATAATATTTGTTCAGCCCACGCAGGTTAATGGCAAAAGTGGACTGATCTTTGGATTTTTACGAAATATCAATAATTTCCATGTTTGAGCGAATCGTGTTCTCTCGCACTCACGTGTCACGTGGTACATATCCTACAGTCACTTGGAAAACGCGATTGGTTCAAACATCTTCAATTCTTTGTCAATAAGAATAATATTTGTTCAGCCCACGCAGGTTAATGGCAAAAATGAACTGATCTTTGGATTTTTATGAAATATCAATAATTTGCATGTTTGAACGAATTGCGTTTTGCAGCTATCTCTATTGCACTCACGTGTCACGTGGTATACATCTACGGCATCACCTTACATCAATTCACCTGCTTCGCAGCAAATGAACGTACACACCTCGAGCTAGAATTCCTTATTCCTTTAACGAGACTCACTTTATTTTACAATGTCTGTTTACATATTTCTTTATCGTATCGCCGCCCTCTTGACTACAGCTTCTAATGAACATCGAAAATTCCGGATATTCCTATGATAATGCGAACTCATAAACGTAGATTTGCCACTTCCGGAATTCCATACTTTCGAAGCTCCTGAATGAAAAATTACGTGCTTCGTTATCGAGGAAAGAGGAAAACGCTTGTACAAATGAAATATACAGATTAGGCTCGCAATCGAATAAAATTCAACCAATGGCCAACTGTTTGGATATTTGACGAAAATCCTCTTCAAAAGTTCGATCGATAAAAACGAATCGTTGAACCTCTCAATGAGCATTACCGTTTCCGGCGTAATCTCATCGGGTACGTAGACAATCCAGGACTGGCTTCGCGATTTTTAAATTGTTGGGAAATTTAAGAAGCAACATTGAATTGAGATAAAAGACGAGGACGGGGAAGCTCTGCGTACCTTTGGCGACACGCGTCTCCGTGTGTCTCCCAATAATGAAACTCACGAGGTCAAACTCAGAGATTTTTTTCAACAGAATGTATACACTTTCGTCGATATATGAAATTATATAGAAAATCATACTATTAGGCTATCGAAGAAGACTCGTCATGATTATTTAAAAATTTCAAACAGAAATGCATATAACGCGAGATTGATAAAACGCAATGTACTTTAATGTACGCAATGTATTCGCGTAAACACG
Organism: Cremastinae sp. A BG-2022a; assembly: GCA_030522545.1. NCBI lineage: Eukaryota > Metazoa > Arthropoda > Insecta > Hymenoptera > Ichneumonidae > Cremastinae sp. A BG-2022a. The sequence goes on along the minus strand of JAPYYW010002112.1, from coordinate 9,706 downwards.
CATATTTAAAAACTGCAGATGATGATTTTATCCAGGATGATTTTATCTAAACGGAAAAATAAGAATTTTGATGAAAATATTCAGCGGATATTTTTTTTTTTGGTCGTGTATAAAAGTATAATCGCGATTATAGAGATTTTAATCAACACGAATCGAATGTTGTATCTCGAATATTCCTTATAGACTGCTCCAAAAGTCTAATCGAAGCTTTCTCCAGTTATTCAAACTCGTTTGATATACTTGAAAAAAAAAACACGTGTAAATGTTTGCACGAAGAAGATAAAAGTACGTGTCGTCACCGGGGCCTGCCATTCACATGATTAAAATTCGTAGAGGACGTCCGAGGAAAAATGTATAAACGAAAGGTAACTTTACCGGAAAAGGAGCAAGCGCTTGTATCTCATCGCGATTTTTTACCCTCAAATGAAAACTCGGTTGCTGCTGATTTTTTTTTTTCGAATGCGTTCATCGTCTTGATTTTTCTTGTATCGGAAACGATGGTGAAGATCGTGGAGAAGAGATCGTTGCCCGTCGTGCAGCCCTCTCGATCGTACAAAATATATTAAAACGCGCGCACTTCCGTCGATTCGGCTACATCGATTCAACTCCAATCAGCCCTTTTAACCATATCGTCCGTACGTACACAGGGTGTATGTGTTCTATTATCTCTCTTTATCTCTTACACCCTTATTTTATTATCAATTGTGATCTCTAGGATGTTTCCACTAGCACATGAATTTTAATAGAGCATTTGCATACGCCATTGGCCTTATGTTTGGATGAGGCTGTTAAAAAAAAAAGTTGAAAGTCAAAAAAAGTTCTTAATTCTTAGTCCATTGCGTTGAAGCAAAACGTTTTTACTCACGACTGCCTCGTACGTAGTAAAATAAGGTATCATGTCTTTCCCATTGAGTCTAATGAAGGCACCTCGGTTACCCATGGTATCGCTGCGAAACCGTTTCTCGTTTATCTCGGACAATTCTTGTTTCAGCTTATATTAAAAATAAACAAATAATATAATATTTACCAATAATTCGGCGCCGAGAAGACGGTTATGCATTTTCCGTCGTGGCCGATCTCGTAGCCGTCATGTTTGACCTCGTGACTTCTAACGATGTAGCTGAGATCGTTAAGTTCGAGGAAAGTTTGCGTTACGTCAGGACCGAATTGTACCCCGACGCCACGCTTGCTCGGAGCTCTACCCGGTTGGGGCTGGGGATCCGACCATAGGAGCTCGCACATGACACCCTCCTCAGGGGGTTGTCTGTTTCTGTCGAGTTCGCGAATCTCCTTTAACGTTACGTCGTCCCTCGAGAACAAACCGCCATGCATTACCTGAATAAAAAAAGACAAGAAAAATGACTCTCTCTCTTGACAAAGGCGTATTACTTTATTCTCGTTGATAAGTAAAATTTTACTAACGAGTACTCGATTGTTGATGCAATGAGCTAGAGGTAACCAGTTGTAAACTTCGGTAAACAGTTCCGCCATTTGCGCCGTGTACTTGGCCTTCACTTCACCGTCGAATCCGTACATGTGATTCATCGTCGCGGACTCGTGATTGCCTAGAATTTTTATACTCATTCATTTTTCAGGGTGAATATACTGATTACGTTCTTATTATATAATACAAGCCATATAACGTTGTGTAACAGGTAAAGATGCTTGAATTTTGTTAATAAATTGTAAGATTACCTCTTGACATGAAAAAGTGGTCAGGATACAACAGCTTGAATCCAAAGAGGGTGAATATACATTCTACGGAGAAAGAGCCTCGATCGACAAAGTCTCCATTGAACAGCTGTACTCGTAGTTAAGAAATATTTACGGATAGTGTTGTAAAGGGCATAAAATGGTAAATATGGGCATAAAATGAAGGATACATATGGATTGCTTTCAGAAGGTAATCCATTGAGCTTGAATATATTTAGTAAATCGTAGAATTGTCCGTGTATGTCCCCGCAGATGGTAAATTCTTTGTCCGCCGGTACTTGAATGTCAATTAAGCTGGGCTGAGCCATGAACCATGCTTTGATGTCCAGCAATATTTTGTACGCGTACTTCCGATGCAGCTTTTTTTCCTCTTCGTACCATTTCAATAAATCTTTCATGAACTGTACGGTCACTTTGCCATCTTCCAGCTTAGGACCGGTGTATTCATCCTCGATAGCTGCAAACATAACTTGTTAATTCAAAGAAACAAGTGTCCATACTCGTCAAATACTCGAGAAAAAACTTTAGTACCCATGGCATCCAGATTTATTGTATCCGCAATATTTTTCTTATTCTCTTCGACGCATATAGCTTTTTCAAAAGCTAATTTTTTAACTATCTTGTTGCACTCGAGATATTTCATCTTGGCATCCTTGTCATTTGGCCTGGCTTTGGTTACAGTCTCAAAATCTCTCAGGGCCAGTTTAAATTTACCGAGGGACATGTAAGCAGCTGCGCGCCTGTAGTAACCCTTGACGTAATTCCTATCGAGTTCGATAGCTCGAGATGCATCGGCCAATCCATAGCCGAACATCTCAGTTTTGAGATAGGCAAAACTTCGGTTTCCATAGTAAGCCGCTACCCTTGGATTCAAGTTAATGGCTTTGGTGTATAATTCTATAGCTTTATTGAATTCTTGGTCTGCAATGAAGAATGCAACACATACATGTACAGTTTGTTAAAAAAATGTTTATTTCAAAACGTCCAGTATTAAGAAAATAAAAAAGTGAAGCGAGAGTCAAGCTAAATTGGAATAATTGATCAAAAACGAATCATCGAATGGTGCAATCAAGGAATGAAGATTTCGCTGTAAATGAGTTTTGGCTTTGAGGAAAGAGAGACAACGCGAGGCCCGCATCGTCATTTCCATAGTAAACCGCTACCATTGGATTCAAGTTAATGGCTTTGGTGTATAATTCTATAGCTTTATTGAATTCTTGGTCTGCAATGAAGAATGCAACACACGCATGTACAGTTTATTAAAAAAAAAATGATTATTTCAATACGTCTAGTACTACGAAAATAAAAAAGTGAAACGAGCATCGAGCTAAATTGGGATAAAATAGATCGAAAACGAATCATAAAATGGTGTGCAATCAAGAAATGAAGATTTCGCTGCAAATGAGTCCTGGCTTTGAGGAAAGAGAGACAACGCGAGGCCCGCATCGTCATTTATTAGATGATTGGACGAGTGCATGATACAGCGATTTGTAACGAGCGCGTCCTTCGACGATCATTCGAGCTTCTACAAAAAACAGGCTCGCTTCTCTCGTAGAATCGAGAAAAAAAAAAAAGATTGGAGCTGAAAGTTTGGTTAGTTCGAAACGCACGTGACTACGAGACGCTGTTCGAGCGTGAAACGTAAAAAAAGGGACAGAACGATTGCTCCGATCGTGGCTTGGCTAAATCCAGTCTCGGCGTTAAATAAAAATACCACGTACTTTTAAAGTATTCATTTGCCAGTATTTTGAGTACTTCCGGCTCTTTGACATCCTCCGGAGTGGGTACTCCTGAGTTTTCAGCGTTTTCGCTCATTACACCTCGGCGTTAGAAATTTGTGTCTGTGAAGCGTTTACTGGCACTCAACCTATCGCACGAGGTACACGGCAATGCGGCCAATAAGTAAGGCATTAAATAGATCCTTGTACACGCGCTCTTTTCACTCCGGCCGACGTCTCGGTCTAACTTTAGCAAAGGTACATTTTATTTGCGTCCACGGGGCTCGTGTAACCAAGTTATCGCGTATCTAACTAAAAAGCAGCGGGCACACGACACGATTATAAATCTTGATATGCATATACATCTGTCATTCCAGAATAAAATATATAATTATATATATATGAGCGAGAGAAGACCTCTGCGAAGTTGCCGATGCTCAGGAATATTTTTTCTCTCTTCGCGTTGCCGATAAGACAGAATCTTTTTGAAATTTACACGAATATCCAGACGGAGAGAACGCGCTCTTGCCATCTCTCTCTTTCGACGGTAAAACGAAATTAACGGTAAATTTGCAAACTTTATTATTTACCGATGAACTTTCAGTGTCCGCGGAGATCAGAATTTTATCAGGTATTTATTGAATAAAATCTGTCTAATGTAAACGTCCCAATAGTTGGACGATTTTCGCTATATTATTTTTAATATTTCAATTATTTTTTTATCAATAGAATCGTGTGGATTATTTTTCCTATATGGAAAAGTGTATTTTTCGTAATGTTAATTTATTGGAAAAAACTGGCTCAACCCTTAGAGACAGGGTCGATGATTTTTTGTCCAACCATTGGGACATTCTACATATTCAAATGTTCAAGTATTTATTTATTAGAAATATTATTTAATATTAACACACAAATTATTATTTTTCATTATTTTTTATATTTCCATTATTTATTTATCAGAAGTGTATTTTTCGTAACATTAATTTATTGGAAGAAACTCTCCACCCTATATAGAGACAGGATCGATGATTTTCTGTCCAACTATTGAGACATTCTACATATTCAAACGTTCAAGAATTTATTTACTAGAAATATTATTGAAAATTAATACAAAAAATGAGTTTTGAATTGCCAAAATCAGACAATAATCAAGATGTGAATTAGAAGCAGATTTAATCATTTGAATATTTTTTAAATAATTGAATTTTTAAGTAATAGCTGTTCAACTATTGGAACGTTTACCTTATCTATCGATTTTTTTAATGGCTCAATCTAAAATTTGACATTACAAGTTTTATTACGAAGTAATCTTATAATCTTATCAGCAGGAAAGGCAAGTTTCTGTGTAAAATGTTTTATAAAAATTAACAGAGATGCTAAAACTGTCTAAGAATACTTTCTTTGAGTGGAAATGGGCAAAATATACAAAAACTTATTTAAATTTAGAGTATGCATTTTTTTACGAAATTTATATCAGTAAAAAAACATTTACATGTACAAATTTTTGTTATCGCTCAAGAAGCATTGGCTGAGATCCGAAAGATTTCTCACAATTTTCCACAAGTTCAGACGAAGAGGTACAAGAGTTGATTGAGTCGTAACTACTACATTCCTCGGTTTGTACCCACACTTCTATTTCTTTGTCGCGCACATTCATTGTCTGTTCATTAAAAATGATATACGTAAATATTAAATAATATCCATTTTTTAATTTTTTAATTAAAAAATTATATATATATATTATATATGGTTTTTGTAGAAATGAAGAAGAGACTACTGAAAAATAAACAATGAGTTTGTCAATGTTTGAAAAAAATTACGATTTTTTTCTGACCGTTTCGCACAGACGTCGTTTTTCTGTACAATTTTCGAGCAGATGATCGTAGTCCATCGGTATCGCAGCGAGAGGAATATCGATGACAATCAGGTGAAGGATAGCTCGATACGGATCGTCGGTTAATTTAGCCGCTTGGACGGAAACTTTGAACGTTATGAACGAGCAAGGAGGAAATATTCCACATCTTGGTTTCACGTTCAAACAATCCAGAGGCAAGTCTTTCCAATTCTTTAATTTTTCTTCGCTCACACTCGGATCTAGCAAACTTTTGTCCCAACGATAATACAATCCTAGACCGCTCGTGTTCGTTATCGTGATATTTTTCTCGATAACGTCGTATCTCATGTCCTGGCTGAGAACAATTCTGTAATCGTAACTGTGCTCTTCATCCTGGAGGTCGCTCCATTCATAATTATCCTGGCCCTACTGAAACATTAATAATTACGTTTTTATACAGATTATTTCGTTTACAGCTAGTCCAAAGATTTGATGTTGATATTTTAAACTTGGATTAGAAATGTTATTCTGAAACAAAAATTTATGCTTCAAATTTCAATCATTTTTATAGGAAATTTTGATTATTGAATAATTCATTTCTCGTTTGATTTCATTCGATTAAAAGATGTTTGAAAGCATAATTTGTCAAAATCTATATCTCTCGTAAGTTTACAGTATCGACATAAAAACAGGACAGGCTGTATTTTGTAAAAAAATGTATTAATTCGATGCACTTTGTGTTCGATTTTGAGCAAACTCGAATCGTACATAACGCCATCACCAATCAATTCGATCGGTTGCACAGCGAAATTGTCACAGACCATGTAAACCTTGTCAAGCTGTCGTTTGCAAGAAAAAAATTGGCCTTAATTAATTATTTTAAATGTTTTACTTTAATTTTTAATTTAAAATATCTTACGTGAATACCACGAGAATTGGGGAAAAAGTATGTAATAAAATCGATCACTTCGTTCGTTTTTAAAGAAAAGTAGACTGGCCACAACGCGAAACAAGACAACATTAACATATTCTCGCTGGTCACATCCTAGAATTCACATAATACGATAAATTTTTGTTTTTATCAAATATTTTTTACACGTTTCATTTGTCACTTACGTCGATATTCATCGAATTCCAGTCAAATTCGCTCATCGTGAAGAATCTACCCTCTCCACCGTTATTCATGAGTCGCGTCAATACGATCACTTGTTCGCCAACGAAGCACTTTTTAAATTCAAACTGGTCAAATTGATAGTTGCAAGTGCTCGAGTCACTCTCGTTCGAGTTCCTGTTGCTCTCCGACTGAAAATATAGCAGAAGCTAAAAATTATGTTTTTTTTCTCTCTCGAAATTTAAGTAAATCCGAGCGACTAACGCTGTCGAAGGTCGAGGAAGTGTCCTGATTGAAGTTCCACGAATCCTTGTCCGAATTTTGGCAAGAGCCGCAGAATTCGATAAGCGATAATTTATCTTCGTCGCAGGGGGTCTCTTCGTTGAAGTTGAACAGGCGATAACTCGTTCCTCTCAAAATCGGGGGATCCTTGAAGGCTCTCAGAAGAAGAAAAACGTCAAGTCCGTCTTGTACTCTGATGACGATTCGTTCCTCGTAATCGTTCGAATCGTCGCTGCAGAAGGAAACGAGAATCCTCAATGAGGTTCCCGGTGCCAGATTTTCTCTGTCGCCCGTTCGCGATCGTAACTTTATCGAAAATTTGGTGTTCGGTGTCAGAGGTTCCAGCTGATATTTCGCCACCGAGCGGCCCACGTTCTTTATCTCTACGAATCTCTGGAAGAAAATGAATAAAATTTATTTTATTGCAGAGTACGCCAGAAGAGTCCTCGTTGTACCTGATAGATTTTTCGTGGCTGGAAATTTTTTATTTCCACGTGAGAAGGTTGAGCAATGAGAACAGTTTTTTTCTGGTGTTCCGATTTCATGATACTTCTGCGTATTTTGTCCATCTTTTCACCGCTCTCGATCGAGCGTAAAAAGCTCTCATCTTGTCTTATCCTTGAACTACTTTTATCCAAAGTTTTGTTGGCGATTCGAGCACTCATTGCAGGAATTTCGCCGACTTTGAACAAGCTGTCGTCGCTCTTTATTGAAATTTTTTCGATCCATCGCTTTCTTGCGGCTTCGTTTATCCGAAAATCGCTTCGTCTCTCCTCGTCCTCCGACAACAAATCGTTTGGCTCCAGAAGCGCGTATTTCTGAGCAATCGACGAATCCAAGCGATCGTAAAACGATCTTCTCTTTAGCCGTATCAACTCCTCCGCTCTCGAGTCCTGAAATATTTTTTTCAGCCGCTCCTCGTGCTTGCTCTTCGCCTCTTGTATTTTTATCCGAGTTCGTTTTATATTTTCCAAAGCGTTCTGGCAATCGTCGCACTGCTGAAAATAAAAATAAATTAACCGAGATTCTATTGCGATATTATTTACACTCGGAAGAACAAAAAGTACTAAAAGGTAAATACCTCGTTAGTGAAATCTTTTGTAGTTCGTAAAGTCTTATTTTCTACTTCGAAAAAATTTTGAAAAACGTCTGCAACCAAATTTTCTGCACGAGCGGTATAAAATTTGTCAGTCTCAGTCGAAGTTTCCATTTTTCCACACAAATGTCAGTCGAGACGCAATAACCACAAAACTCTTTGTCTAGCATCTTTTTTTCTCGGATCATGCATATTGTTTATTCGAAAACAATTGTCGTCGTCATACTTTTTTATCGTCATATAAAGGAGATTAAGGTGACAATGTAATTATTTACAGAATATTTAACGCGTGTAAATTAAAATACTAGGATATTTTATATGCCTTCGTTCATGAGCACGACAAGTGGGATTTTCTTTGTCTCTAATTTTATCATCTTAATTAATTCGAATTATGAAATCTGCATTATCAGAATTTGAAAAAGAAGAGAAAAAATGTACAAATAAAGATCAACTGTTCGATCTTTTCGGCTCACGATATTTATCTTATCGGTATAAGAATGTTTTTTATTTGATTCGTACAGTTTGTCTCTTGGTCACTCTAATATCAAAGAGAGACAGAGAAAGACAGAGGGGCTCGGTCGGAAAAAAGAACAGTTTGACGACTGTTACGAGTCGTTAATAACAATTTGGTTTCATACCATTTTTTTACGTAAATAAAAGCGTTTTTTTTCTGACATCGCGTAAATATAACAAGACAAACGCAATCAAAATATGTTCCTTTAACAAAGGTAAATTGTAAAAACCTCGTAGAGGAAGCTTAGAACTTCAAGCGGTGTTTCGTCTTGAAAAAACAAAAATCATTTTCCGTCATGAACTTTATTGCATGAGTGTCCATTTTCATTCGTCCTGCGCTCTTTTTTCTTTCTCTCTCTCCATCTCCCTGTCCTTTTTAGAGTATAATTGGTTAATTCTATAACTGTGCATACGGATTATTATCGATATATTAAATTAATCGTAAGAATAAAAATATATCAGCGTGTGTGTTAAACATTGAGACAAATTTCTAAAACGTGTATGCATTCTTTCCTTTTCTTCGTCGCTCAATCTAGAATCTAGATTTTTATCCGTACTCCATTCATTATCTTCCATCCCTTATAGTGTGTCAAGATTACTTGTTTTTCCCTCCCCTCGGGGAATGACCGATGAAAAAAAAATTCAATCCGCTTTATTCCCGTACATTTAAGCCTTCCGACGTTTCACCATTCTCTCATTTTAATATCCACGTCGCACGAACATAAACACTTACATATATACATTCATCAATATCCCCCCCTCCCCCGTTTCGTACAACTCACTTCGCACTACCCTCTCTTGTATATGTTTTCTGGTTGATGTGTATACGCGTTTTTAAGTGTAAGTGAACATTTTCACGCAGCTGCAGGAATAATGTCCTTCATTTGTGTATCATATTTGCTCATTCCTCGTCTTCGTCCTTTTCTACTTTTCTTCCACGGTTTACTCATCCTCGCATTGAATTCACTTGTCGAGCTCCAGCGCGGCGTACTGTTCCTCGTCGACCTCGGTCATCATCAAGTTTCCATCGGGCAGCAGGAGAACGACCCTTCGCGTGCCACCTTTTGGAAAAGCAGAGATACGTGTTTACACAAGAATGAATGAATGAATGAATGAAACAATTTTATTATGCCGTGGTAAATGCCATTGGCAACACATAATATAACATAATATATTATCTTATCTTACTAATATATAAATATGAATGTTTGGATGTTTGTTACTCAATCACGCATGGATTTGAATGAAATTTATCATAGAAACAGTTTTCAACGTTGATTTTAACATAGGCTACTTTATTTTAACTCATCGTGACCAGATGGCAATACAGAGTATGAAATTATATAGAAATCGACCTATCGACGATGGATTGACTTGAAATTTTTACTAGACATTGCATTTTAACAGAACAATGTTTGTATAGACTTTTTATTTCGAAA
>JAPYYW010002111.1:0-22756 GCA_030522545.1 Cremastinae sp. A BG-2022a | reverse complement strand
GAAATTGTATGAAGTATACGTTTAGAAAAATTGTAAAACATCAATTCAAACATGTTGAAACGGAAAAAGCGGCCGCGCAGCGGCCGCGTTGCTGCTCGTTTATATAAAATATGCATGTAGAAGAATAGCAAAATATAAATGGAAACATGTTAAATAAGAAAAAGCGGCCACGTTGTTGTTCATGAAATAAAATTAACGTAAAAAAATATAATGTAAATTGAAAAATTAATAAAAATAATGAATATCATAATGAAAAGAAGACAAACAGAAATAAGCGAAATCCGGGAAAAAAAAGATGTGAATTCAATTACGGGAGATAAAACGCGACTCGCTCCGAATTTAATCAGAAAGTCGAATGATCCGTTCGCGAGTCAATACTATCTGATCGGCGGATACGAAGCATTGATCCCGACTCGGCATTAGACGGAAATCATTACCGGAAGAAAATCAATTGGAACAATTACGCCGGAAAATTGAATTTTCGTGCGATCTCCAGAGGGATGTAAGACGTGCGCGCGCGGGCGCGCAATGAATGAATATGTGTATATATATGAATGTGAAGGAAGATGAGGAAAACTCACCGAAAATGCTTCCGGCTGCGACAGCGCCGATGACGAGCGAGAAGAGGTACGCGCACCACATAATCCGATCGTATCTTTTCACATTCATCGTTGATCGAAAAGTTCCGTAAGTCCGGGGGGGGAGGGGGGAGAAGGAAGGAGGAGAAGAAGCGATGAGGGGTTGGCGGCGGGTTTGCGAGAGCGACGTAATAAGCCGTGAGAAAGGAAATCCGTTAACGAGAAGACGATGCGACTTTCGTGCGTCCCCCGATCCCCGGGCGTGAGTCCCCGCCTCTTCCGATTTATTTCATCAACGTCGACTCGACGATTGGCAACGACGATTCCCACCGAAGCGCTGCTCTCACGTGCACCGTATCCCGCCGAATTATTTTTCGATCCGGCTCCCCCATGACACTTCTCGCTTTACGCGGGCGAGCTTCGGGAATAACGTGGACACGCGGGCCGAGTCTGTTCAAGCCGTAACATGTCCGCGATTGCTCGATCGAGCCTCGACTATTTCGAGATTGAAAGCCAGCTCCGTCATTGTTCGCATTTTTAGTCCCGAAAACGCGTTGCCGTTTTATTTTTATTTTATTTTTGTTCCTTTCTATTCTCTCTTTTCTGTTTTCGACGCACTTGTTGTCGTGTGTTCCGATTGCTCCTTGTCGTTGTTTTTTTTTTTCAGTCTATTTTTTTCCTGCGTTTAATTTCACGTCACGTCAAAGCCGGGGCGGGTTGTTAATTATCGGTGTGAGGGGCTCGCCGATTGGGAAAAACCGGCTCAAAAACAGGACGCCGATAGATCAGAGCCCCCGAACGCTCAGACACGATCGTGCGCTCTCGCCGATGAACTTTAACCGTTCAAATTCGGACAATTGATCGCGATACTATTGAATATACACGGCGAGGAAGGAGAGCGAGATATTTCTCTCGTATTCCAGAGCGAATATCTCCGAACGCGCGAGAAACGCTAGACTATATTTTACACTTTCACTGACACGTACATGTAGATATCTGTTCGATTTTCATTATGTATAAGCACATATATACGTGTTCAACTTGCCGTCGAATTTTCCACTAAATCCCACAGCGGGGTTATCGCCTCTCCTGCGAGCGTCACGATATCGTACACTCACGTTACGTCGACACAGATTTCCTACTATTTATGAATTTATGAACAAAACTCCTGTTTATTCACTCAACGGCGCTTATCGTTTATTGCTCTTCGTTCAACGCGCTCGCTTGAATATTTTATTTCTTACTCGTATTTTCGTCTCGGACACTCAGCGCCGAGATTTCTCACTCGAAAGCGTTTATTCGAGCGCTCTTCCTCTCTCTCTCTCTCTCTCTCTCTATTTCCGGGAAAGTCCAGTATTTCCAATGCTCGTGCGCGCTGTAATCCAAAATTTATTCGTTCGCGAAAGGCCAACGAGAAAATCGAAGCTCGTCGAAACTATTCACAGGCGAGCCCCGGAGTGATGAAAAAAGGAATGTAAAAAGAAAATAAGGGGTGAGATACCGAGAAACGCGCGCCCAAACGTTTCGAGGAAAAATGAGGGAAAAACACGTGCGGGGAGTAAAATAAAGGAGGGGGGGAGGGAAAAAAACCGTAGCTGGCGCACGTTTTGTTTCCAAGCTGGCAAAAATTGGGGGTACGAGAGTCTTCGTGTGTGCGAGAACCGAGCGCAGAAGCAATTACATCGAAAGCACTTTTCTTTTTATTGGCACTCTCTCGCGTTTCACGCGTGTGCAACGATAAAACACTTCACTTTTTACTCCCTCCCTCCCTCCCTCTCGCTCTTTCTCTCTCTCTCTCTCTCTTCCGTTTGATCCACTTCGCAGGGATAAAACCACGCTTCGTATACCTAAAATATAACTGCGTGTAATAAAAGCGGAGGAGCGAACGAGGCGAGAGAAAAGTGAGAAAAAGATAGAGAGAAGTAGAGGGAAATATGGAAGAAAAAAAAAAAATTGCGGATAACCGGAGGGGGTCGGAGGGAAGGTAATCGTCGCGAAAAATCTAAAGCGATCCTCGCGTATCGTTTAATCGTGCGTATGCCCGGAGCTACTTTCGGCAACTCGTTAGTGGGCGAGTCTCTGGCATTCACGACCACCCACCTCTCGCCGAGTCACCATTCTACGAAGAACAGTTTCGGATCTCTCGCACTTGTTGCCGACAATTATCCCTCCCTCCCACCCCCGACCCTTTCTCTACACCAGCACCCTCTTTTACCCCCCTCCCCTCTCCTCCCTCGCCGCCACCTTCCTTCTCTTTTTACGTGTTGGAAAGAAACAGACGAAGAGTCAAAGAACCTCCGACGAGAGTATCACCGATTCGCACGAAATAATGCTTCATTTCCGACATTCATTACATGAATTTTCATTTTCTTGCAAACAATTATTTTTGTCTTTCGACTGCTAATTTTTTTACACAGCGTCCTGTCACTCTTGATAATATTGTTTTAGCAATGATTTGAAAAAAGGATGAGAGCGTTCATTATTGACTGCACATTTAATTTTTTAAATTTATTTATATATTTATTTGGTTTGTGTTATTAGTTTGTGATGCGAATGTTATCGAGACGTTGGAAAGACGGTGCATAATTTATTTCATGAACAGTAAATCGATTGCCCACTGATTGGGTGATTGTTACGAGTTCACACTTGAAAAACGAAAGTCGATAAAAGTGTTCATAGCTCCGATAAGCATTGAAAGGACGAAAAAAAAAGTAGAGAGAAGAAAAAGTCGGTATTTTAACAATACCGGACTCCGTGAATTATAGGGGTAATAAAATTTGGAACACAATGCAGTTCAATAAAGTTATTGCTTTGAAATGGCAATGATAAACGTTTTTAAACGCGATATCATTTTTCTCCAAATCCTCTATTAAATCGTCCGCACATTATTCTCACGAAAATCTCTGCTAAAATTTAATTCACGATATTATTTTTTATGTGTGAGAGAAAAAATAAAACGAATTTCACTCCTATTCGGGAATACTTTCACTGCACAAATTTTTTATTTTGCTCTTAGGGGGGGAGGACGGGTGGTGTCGCGTGAACGATATGAATAATAAAGACCCGGCGAATGAAGCATCGTTAATTATCTACAAACATAACGAAGGAGTGGGAAACGAAAATTTCAAAATATCAAACTGGTCGATGCGCATGGCGATACTTCGATCAGTTGTTCTTTTTTCCCTGTCGTTTCATCGATGGATAATCCGGTCTGAGCTGCCGCGGTCTTTAACCACTGGAATCCTATGGCGCGCTCCGAACCCTCAATCCGCCTCTCCATTTCCCGCAAGATTGTTTTTGCCCACGTGTATGTGAAAACTTGTACGTGATCGCACGGAGATTCTTCAGGATCAAACGAAACAAATCTTTCTCGTTTCCTCGTTTCATTGGAATCAGCTCGATGCGCAGCGAAACAGGAAGAGGTATCGACTTTTTATACCCGAGATTGACAAGAAACGAAAAACGTGTGAAACGAATTTTTTACAATTATAAATAAAAGATGAAAAGTAACATTTTTTATTCCTTATTCCTTCATAAAAGTATCAATATCTGGATTAATAATTCGTTTCAAATAAAAATGAAAGAAATTACCGCACTGAGAATAAAATTTTGTTGAAACGATCAAATATAATTTCATTCGATATATTTCATTTTATTTATTTTTTGACTCTGCGTATTGATTTACTCTGACAAAATAACTGAATAGAAATACTTAAATTACAATCAATTAAATATATTTCGTCGTTTCAAAAAAAATTTTGCTCTAATGTTGCAAGAGAGAAATTTCGATTGTTTTTATTTTGTGCGGGTATTTATACCTGGATGGTGAATAAAAATAGGAATGCGCGCGTGTTTATATGTGCATTTATTTCTTCGGCCCGGTCTAACCGGTTTGGCGCGGTCTACCTGCTGTATCGAAAAAAAAGAAGAAAGATAAAACCTCCGTATAACTTCTTCCACCGTCTTTTCCGCTCTTTATATACTTTCTTTCGTCCTATACTCCGGAGTTTATATGCGCTCGTCCTGACCGCACGAGCGGGAGATTTCCCCTAAGTGGAGGATACTCTTCGCGCGAAGAACAAATTTGGCCGTGCGGTGTCATTCACGGAATAGATGAAAAAATCTGGGACGGACCACGACGAGGTTTCCGATAATGTTATCGACTTTTCCACCGAAATTTCTAACCTCAACGAAAAAGGGCGCAAGAGCAATTAATCATCGAAACTCATAACACGTTTATTTCGCCCATATCGATACTTCTTCCCTCCCAAATAGCTAGCATTCCACCGGCACCTTTTATTTCATCCTCTTACTCCGCGATTCGACACTCGGCCGTTCGAGAGCGCCGGATCGCGCGTGTCCAAGATCTTCAAACTCTCCCAACAATTTTCAATCTCCGATCCCTATACGATTTTTCATAAAATATCGATCATCGTTAATCTCACTTTTTTTCAACTCGATCCGAGCGTGAAATTTTTTTTGCTAATTATTCTAATTCGAAACTTTTCCAAATACGCGTGCTGTGTTTTTATCGTTTCAACTGCATAAGTATGTATATATATATTCGAAGATGAGAGAGAGTCGAGCGACGCGCGCGCGATTCGAGCTGCGCTCCTCGCAGAATCACGATTCGCACTGGTACGCCATCGAGCGTAGAGAAACTTCACCAAGCTCCAACTGGCGTCGGGTGTCTCGCTCGTACGGAATGTTCTCTCTCTCTCTCTCTTTCTCTAGTTCGCAACGGGGGATGGCACCCCCGCGCAACCCCATGGCTCGTTCCCGTACTAGACCCAGAGAGTGACTGAGTACGAGAGAAAGAGAGAGAGAGAGGGAGGGAGAGGTTGACAGAGAGAGAGAGAGAAAAGAGAATTTGTTCGCACACGCGCGCCCGCGCGCATCTTCCCTCTCCCGGCGCTCGGCGCGAGTTAAAAAGAGGAGGTGGGAGGGAGGGTTTTCGCGCGGGCGCACAGTGTCTGAGCATCGAGCACCCTTGAATCTTTCGCGTACGGCGACGCCGGGAGGACCGCGAGAATAATAAGAGGGAAGGTGCGGAAGAGAAAGAAAAATCGTACGGCAACCCTCGCGGCCCTCTCGCGCGTTCCTTCATCTCGTCGTCCCCCTTCCCCCCCCTCGGGCCCCGCGCGCGCGACGCGTCTTCGCGACGCTTCTTCCTCCGCGCTACTGTACACTAATACTTTTTTCTTTCTCGTTTTATTTTTTAATCCTCTTCTCTCCGCGACATCTCATTTCGAGCCAGCCTCTCACTTCGCCAGGCCACCGCTTCGAGTTATTAGCTGACATTTTTTCTATTTTTTTTCTTCTTTTTTCTTTTTTTTTTCTCGCGCTTCCCATCGTCGCCAGTCATTTTTCATTTCACCCGGACCGGTATATACATCGCGTCGGAATAGCGCGAGGGGAAAATATCCATTGAAAAGAAATCGCGCACCTGACGGTTGACTTATTTTATTTCCGAATAGGAATTTAACGCGAGAGTTTGCGAGGTTACATCATTAACGAGTATCGAATATATATTTTCCTCGACTTTCCAATGTGCATTGCCCGATGGAAGCGCAAACGTATATATTTATGAAGAAGCCATGCCCTCGGGGTGGTCAGGCTTCGTCACAGACTTTCTAACAAACTGGACGGACACAAGGCGCAACACCCTCGAGCTTTCCAGCGATTCAATTATTCACGATCGTCCAACGGTTGAAGTTAGCCCGGCTCACACACGGATCTTGATCCCCGAGAGGAAGAGCCAAATTTTAAAGGCGAGAAAACATTTCAAACACTGAAGAAATATAAACAACCAAACATTTTTCAAGATTGGCAAAAAAAAGATTTTTCTTTTTTTCAAACACAAAATAAACAAAATAACTCATCCCAACTCTTGAATTGGACTGCAAATAGAATAAAATTCCTTGAATAATCAATTTGACGTTAAATTTGTTCGATTTATCTTGTAAAAATATTTATAGGAATTAATAAAGTCGAGTATAAAGCCAATGTGATCGCGAGAATAAGAAAAAAAATGTCACCTCTTTAAATCTTGATATCGTTAAATCTTGATCATTTCTACACGTTTTTAAACTCATTTATAAAAACAAAAGCTATTATGATTTTTTAATTAAAAAAAACACCGAACAAATTAATTTTTTGCGACAATATACGATCTGGCAAAAAAACTTCAGTATGTATATATTTCTTGAGTGAATGTACTCAACTTCTCACTTTTCGTAACTCTCGTCTGGTTAAATATTCATTGCGCAGCGAGCCTGAAGAAATGTCTCTTTAAAAATAAAATCTCGATCGGTTTTCGTTCCGTCCAATGCTTCACGAACGTACTGATTGCGGTGAAATGCTCGATTGCCGATTGTTGCCCTATTCCATGGATGTCTTCGCATTTCCAAATTCACTCTCTACCCCGATGTTTTGCCCTACGGCGACTTCCGGGACGAAAAAAAAACAGGACGAGCGGAGCTGGCCTAATTTACCGGCAAACAAACGCATCGTTGGGCGAACGTTTCGTCAACCAGGCACGTCGAGTACACACACACCCACATACGTGATACGTATGATTCCGTTCGTGCGCGTCGGAAAAAAATATATAGGTCCGTTTTTAAAAGGAAAATGCACTGGCCGTGCGGAAACTGGACGCGATATTCCCGGCATAACAATCACGCGCGAAACGAGAAATGGTTACAGAACGATAAACGCTTCGATCTTATCGTCTCCTCCTTTTACCACTCTCTTCTCCGTCTTTCTCGTATTTACAGAGAGGAGATCTCCCGGAGATATCCCAGCATGCGAAAAGTAGAAGCGCAACGTGCCTGTGTAACCATAGAAATAAAAGAACAAGCGAACGACGACGGAGCACAATAATAAATCCTTTTCTTTTTATATATATATATAAAAAAAAGGAAATAGTGCACCTCTTTTTTTTACGATGCAATTCTTTTTTTCTTAAAAACACGTAAAAATATTGTCATAAAAAAGCTTTTTCGTGGAGAGAGCAAAAACGGGAATGAACGAGAGAGAGAGAGGGAGAGAGGGGAAGGCTCGTGCACGTTTTTCGACACTCACTTTTATTAATGCTCCCTGGCGTGTAGTGAATTTCGGCCCAATGCATACTTACCGCCAGCGCACACTCGTATCCGCAAGGATGTAAAACACTTTTACATTTTTTGCCTTTTCGTCTCTCGCTCGTGCATGCGCTCTCTCACCTATCTCTCTCTCTCTCACTCTTTCCTATTTCGACGCACTGTAATTGCGCATTACGCAAATGCTCGTCATTCTCGTGGGGATTTACCACGAGCGAGGATGAAAGAGCTCCCATCGTGACGTTACAATCCTTCGCTTGGACCTGCACCGATAAAATTTCGCATGCACGAACTATCACCGTGACACGCGCAATTCCCTGCATATTTGCCATATTTTACGCCAAAGCGATTAGTCCGCGAATGGAAATGGGCCAAATGCGTTTCACTCGACGATTCTTATTCGTACATATTTTTTAAGCTTCCTCCAGCTGGATTTGTCTTTAAAATTAAAGCTGCATCTCGGATGAAAAAATAATCATGTGGGAAATTTATATATTTATCTTTACGAGAGAAGGTCATTAAAAAAAGCACACGCTGTACAAGCAACAATTGGCAAAAATTGTAAAAAAAGTTTTGAAAAAACCAAAAAAATTAATTATCAGATAAGTTTTTGTAGGCATTTACTTAAAGAATATATAAGCGTATATGTTTATTATTTATGCAAAATTTCTGATCGAAAAGGTTCTTGGAATAAAATAAGTCAAAGCCAAACAATTGATAAGATAGTATAGCATTTTCGTTAACTACAGAAAATTTTTGATCAAATAAGCTTTTAAAATCGAAAAATAAATAATTCAAAAAATTTTGCGAATTTGTGAAGGTATACACAAGGTATGAAGGTATGAAGGTCTACAAGATTTAAAGATATTTAAAAAATTTTTTGAAATTTTTTTTTCCATTTAAAGAGTGTATTTGATCGGAAACTTCTCGTAGAATACAAAAATGCCATACACTTATTTGGGTCGAAATCCAAGAATTCATATTGAACAAGCCAAAAAACTGATTCTTGGTTCACGTTCTTTGAACTACACAGTACAGAAAGATCGTTAAAAAATGATTATGGATTAAAATCGTGTTAAAAAAAACAAAAAACTGCCCTGAATATATAAACTAACGTATATAGTACGTTAAATAAATCTTTGTATAGAAACGCGACATTGGCATCCGCATGATATCCTCTGCACAGTAATTTTTCAATTTCCACCGATTCTTATTAGAATAATGTGAATACAAAAAACATTTTTTGCTATTTTCATTTTTTAAACGTATACCTTTTTGGGAAACTAAGGCTCAAGTTAAAATATTTCATAAAGCATGAGTTTTATAAATATATATATATATATATATTATATCCAAAACTCTCTCTCTCACTCATTCTCTCGCCATTTTTCGTTTCCTCTCTATTCTCTTGTAGCTTCCGGCGATATGCAAAAGCGCTGGATATCCCCGGGACGACGTTACATTTTCTATCCTATTCTACATACGGGTAGGTATAGAAGAACGTGATATTAAGAAGGGCGTGACTCACCCCGCGAAAGGTTTTCAGCGAGTCTGTTTACTTCTGAGAATTCAATATTCTACTACATCGTTCCCGGATTCAAAGCCTTCGTAACCAGAAAGAAAAAAAGAACGGCGAGAAAGGCAGAACGAAAAGGAAAATTTCGTCCTTGTCAAATATCCAATATCGTTCATAAAATGTTTTGTTATCGATCCCCGAGATAACGCATCCAATTTTTTTCTCTAATTTTTTTTTCGACGCTTTTAAGACCGGGAGAAAAAGGAATAAGGGAACGATTTTTTTTCGTAACGAAAAAAAGGGGTGAGAAAGAGGGATTCGGGAGCTTTTTCCGAGAGGTGAAACGACGTTTATGCAAGACGGCCAAGAGAGACATCTCGAGGACAAAAACTGAAAAAAAAAATGGAAAAACTGCGAGACGTCGACGAGGGTGCCATAATTTTCCCAAGAGCGACGACTCACCTGCTACGCTTCTTTCTCTCTTACTATATACCCTTTCCTGCTTTATCCTTTTCCCTCTCTCTCTCTCTCTCTCTCTCTCCTGTCCAGATATAAGCTCCCGATATTTACACCGGTTTATCTTTGATTTATAACGAGGTGCTTTTTTTCGCATGCAAGCGCGTCTCTTCTCCTTTTTGTGTCACTTTATCTCCCACTGGAGACTCAAAATTACACGCTCTCGCGGTCACATCTGTGTCCGTGAAATCCTCTGTGGCTCCCTTCGTCTTACGTATGCGGATACGTGTATATTTTCCGCAGTGGCGTGTATACGCGTAAATTCGCGAGAAACAGGAGAGGGAACGAGATAAGTCACGCGAGATGAGCGAAAAGAGCGAGCACCTAACGCCCGCGAGGATCTATTCGTCCAATGATTTAGAGCGGGTGTGCCGGGGACTCGACATACTGGATAATTGTGGAAGAACGCGGACAACCCGACAAAATCCTCGACGCTTTTCAACGCTTTGCAATTACTCTCGGGCAAGGGAGAACGATGAAAAATTTGGGGATTTCGAGATTTGCTCGTCCTCGAAATTTTTAGGGGTTGAATCTGCGTTTGCTTTTATTTCTTTTTTTTCTCCCCGTCGGCGTTATAAGTGCACGCTCGATGAAAAATTTTTAACGCATCGCTAAAAAAGCACAGATATCAATTTCACACCGTAAAAATTCGATACTGATATTTTTTCAAACAAATTCAATTTTTATCACAAAACGTTTCAAAATTTTTACTAATTAAAATAGAAATTTTATTCGGGCGGAAAAATGTCTGCAATCGACAGACTCGGAATTTTTACCGAAAAAAATCAGTGTATATATATGGCTTCGTTATAAAAATTTTATAGTGCTTGAAAATGAATGAAAAATCGTAACAAGAGAAGTGGAAATATATAGCGAATAATTGAAAAAAATCGATAGAACTGACGCGAGGGGAAAAAAATAGGTAAAACAAGACATCACGAGTTCGTAGGGAACTGTGAATTTTCGTGGCTCGAGTGATGCATTTTCTATAGGTTTCCCGAGTTCGAGGCACGATATATACAAAAATACTTCCAGTATCCAACGTTTATTCTATACGAGCGATGTTGGGGCAAAATGAACGGGCGAGATTAAACGAATATATAAATACAAATATTTCCCTTTAAACTTGTTTCCCAATAATCACAAAAATGTTAACAAAGTAAATATTTAAAATTACCTAACGTAATAATCACTTTTATAATGTACATACTGCAAAATTTTCATAAATAAAAAATTTTATAAATAAAAATTAAATAAAAGTTGAACAACCTTTGTTTATTCAACCTTTCTAAGTTAATAGGAAAAAATGATCGATACCTTATTCATATTTCAATTTTTTTAAAATGAAAAAAAAATGTAAAAAATGTAAAATTGAAGTTAATAAAAGTATTGTTCAACTTTTGGAATATACCTGATGTATATCTGACTATTGGGACGTTTGCCTTATATCAAATTGTAGAAGAATCAAATGCATCGAGATAGAACAAAAAAATTGTTTATAGTCTATTTTGCCCCACGGAGTTTGAAGTGTGAGCGTGTATCAGAGTTATACGAGCGTTTACATTACAGTCGCGGAATCGGGCTGGCAGCAGCGAAAGGATAGAATACTGGCTCGAGAATAAAGAGACATCTGGGACCTTTATGCAAGATCTGCGCGCGCTCTCACTCTCTGCTCTCTCTCTCTCTCTCTTTTTCTCTCAACCGTTCATCCGTTTTCTGTAACCGGTTGTGCAATATCCAGTAAAACACCGAGGGCAAAAAATCTCGATCAAACTTCAATGTTACGCTTTTATTGCGTCCTCTTTGACCGTTGAAAACGTCACTTCCTGATGTATATGCGCATGCAATTTTTATATCTTTCTGACAGATACGCCAACAAAGTAGCCTCGTAAAATCCATTGATTTCCCCTCTTTCATTTTTCTCTTTCCTCCGGGCTGACGTTTTTTGGCCAAGTGCAGCCATTCGGTGAGAAAAGATTTTCAATCTTCTCACTTTCACCGCTCTTCCTCCCGCGTCCTCTCTATTTTTACTGGGCTTATAAAATCTTCTATCTCTCTCGTTCTTACCCGATTGAAAATCAATCGATTTCTCGAAATGCGTTACTCCTTATTGTCTCTATATCGAGCATATATTTTTATTTTATATCTTCTATTTTCTTAAACTCTTGAAAATAGAACCCCTTTCGAATACCTTTTTTGGATTTTCTTGGGTTTTTTAATTTTTTTTTCTATCATCATTTCATCGACCAGTGTCGCGCGGTTGAAATTTCAGAAACAACGAGATTCTCTATCTATGATTGATGAATGCACTCCCGACTCTGGGACTTTGTTGACGGAGTCGAAGGAAGTTAACAAATGATGAAATGAACGAACACAGAAAATCTGTCAATATCGTACCACACATGAATTTCGCTACATGAAAAAAGTTTTAGAGCCAATATTTAGATGAATAAGAAGTAAATTTCATGAAAATAAACCTTATAGTCTCTATTCTTAAGAAAATTATATACGATAAATTCAATAATTTACATGAATATAAATTTCATGTGTTAATGATATGTTATAATAAAATGAAAGAAGAATTTTATGAGAAGAATGACTCAACATTCTTAAACAATACTTGAAACGATGATGAGAGAAAAAAAAATAGTGTCACTGGGGAAAGGTATAATAATTTATGTAATAAAGGAGGATTAAGAATAATTTACTCTCGATTCGAGACGAAACAGCCTGTGGGAGAGAGGTTATATCGTGTGTAAAAAGGGGGGATCGAGCATTCGAATCGCATTTTCATTCATGATATGCGCAAAATGGCGAAGGTGCGGACGATAGTCCGAAATTGAGGGAAGAAAAGATACGAAATTGATCGCCCTGCTCGGAGTCGGCTTGTATCGATTTCGCTCGCTCGTATACCGCGTTCTCTCTTCTCCTATCTTTTTCGGTGAAACATGGAAAACCGCATTTCCAATTTATTTTCACGAATCGTAAACAATGCAAACTGCAGTTACGTGCAAATGAGTATTTCTCACACCATTGTTCTCACGGCTATGATTATTTTTCTCGCGATTTAAGTTCGGGCGAGCGAGAGAGAGACAGAGATACGCAGAAACGGCAGTTTAGGCCTCTTCCCTTCGACGTTACAGGCAATAACAATTTCTCTTATAGACACACTCCGCGGACTACGTTCCTTATTCCCTCCTTTCGCGCCCACTCTCCCCCCCCCCTCTTTTCCCACCTCCGATTCCTCTTTCACTCACTTACCAGAGCCCGGTAATAAAGAAAAGGAAAACAAAGTGTGTTGGATATAAAAAAGAGATATGGCGATAGAAGAACTCTCTACGGACTTAACCGCAAGAGAAAAAAATAAATAAAAATAAAAACAGCAACCCAATTTCAATTTCATCACTCCCCTACAAAATAAGCTTTTTCAATTTGCAGCTTCAGAGAACCTCCGGGTCATTACAAGATTGACGAAAATATTGTTCTTTTTTTTTCGACAATGATCGACGAGATCTATTATTTTGAGTGTGATAAGACTGGTAAATTTACGAATATAGGTAGTTCTATCAATTTTTTGGAGTTGAGTGAATTACTGATTCGAAAAAATATGCAAATTACGTTATTTGTTGTAGTAAAAAATCATTCTGTTAACTTTATGATCACTTCTATTATGTCGAATTCATGAGTAACGATTTATTTATAAAGTATTGTGAAAAGAAAATTGAAAAATTTGATCGTCAACGAGAGTAGATCTCGAAAAAGCAATTTTCGTGATTTTCACCAAAAAATGACTGTATTTTGTAATAAAGACATAAATAAGACGATGAAATTTTATTTAATCTTCAATTTTAAGTGAATGTATAACCTACAGAAATATCTCAACTTTAAGAATTTTTTTATTAAGGTGGTATATCCATGAAAGTCAAATAAAAAATTTTTATCTTAGTTTTTCTCGGTACCATGTGGTTTTACAGCTAAAGTTTATTAGAAAAAGTTGTTATTAATTAATTCATGAACAACGTACATAAAATTCTAGGTCATTCAAGGCGATCCGTATTTAATACGTATGTATGAACATTGGGAAAAAAATTTTTTAGGATTAAAAAAAAAATTAGTTGAATCTTCTTTCAAGTACTATATAAAAAGCTGTACCAAATTTAAAGAAGTTCTACTTCTTAGGAATCAAGATATTTATAGTTGAAGATCGCAATACATTTAACACGCGTGCTCTTATGGGAGAGTAGAAAAAATTGTGATTTTCGATCAAGAATATCTCGAATTCTATGCAGAAAAACTTTTAAAAATTTAATACAGACATGCACATGGCATTAGAGACATCAGTTTATGCAAAAATTTAACAAATTCCTAAAAAAATCGTTTTATGATTGTACTGCCTTAAAAACGACACGATAAAACTTTGAGAATAGATTATTGATCAAGTATTCGTCTACAATAAAACTTTTTTTCTATTATAGTTGAATTTGCCAAAAGATTCAAAGCGAAAAATAATAGTACGACAGAGGAAAATATTCGTCGAATGATCCGACTGTATAAAAATTGGGGGAGGAAAGTTTTCACGAGCTTTTTACGTAAGAAAGGTCACGTCTCGGGCTTGTGTTTTTTTTTTCTAGAGGGGAGAGAGATTATTTGTCTAGAATGAAAAAAAAAAGTTCTTCGATTCGATGGGTCACGATCGAGGAAACTGAAAGAAAGCTGACGAGCCTGGGAGAGTACATTAGCGAT
This sequence comes from Cremastinae sp. A BG-2022a, assembly GCA_030522545.1. Classification (NCBI taxonomy): domain Eukaryota; kingdom Metazoa; phylum Arthropoda; class Insecta; order Hymenoptera; family Ichneumonidae; species Cremastinae sp. A BG-2022a. The sequence goes on along the minus strand of JAPYYW010002111.1, from coordinate 8,303 downwards.
ACTCGCGTCGGGCAAGGTGAACGGGGTGATAGAGGATCGCACACAATTTGGATGCGAGGCAACGAATTCCCCGCTCGTTGAGCAAACAGAAAAAGTCCGAGTCAACAAGTTCCACCCTTTCGCTTCTACGTCGAGACCCAAACTGTCTCTGTTTTCTTTTTTCTTTTTTTTTTCAATCGCCCCGCTATATCTCGCAAAATCCACGCTTCCATTCCATTAATTTGTTTACTTTCTAACCTTCGCTCTATCGCCATCGGAGACGAGCGAAAAAAAAAAATCTTCCTGCTATATGTTTACGTGCATCGACACTCCAATCGCTTCTGCACGTGCGTGCACGTGACAGCGATTTTAAATCGAAGCAAAATTGATCAATTTCTATCAGTACTCAATTTCAGAAGAATATTTCTAAATATATTCGTTAAAAATGTTAACTGTGTAAACAATTTGAGTTTGAAGACTTATTCGTTGGTGCACTTTCAAGAATAATTAAACTTCGATTTATTTCTACGAGTGAACAATCATGAAAATTTCGTAGTGTGTTCTGACTTACCGAGCCACCACGCAGATTTCTCTCGATTACTAGTTCCAACGTTCCGTGGCGCACCCTCGTCGCCGCATGACGATAACGAAAATTCCTTTTTTGCCGGATCCTCAAGTACGTCGTCTGTCGTCTGCAACAGAATTATTACCAATTCTTAATTCGTTGTTATTACGATGCCATAAAGAAAATAATTTGCACCAGTAAATGTAGTACAAAATTATTTACGAACTTTTAAACGAAAAAATAAGAAATAAGCTAACAGTAATTTTTTTAAATAAACCTGATTTGTACAGATTTACCTATGAACAAAGCAGCTTACAAAGTTTTCAGAAGGTAATCGAGACTCGAAATAAGTAGGTTAGACTTTGAAACGTCAAAAAATTGAATCTCGAGTAAAAATTGAATTTATGCTTGTACTTTTATGTTGAAAAAACAAATTATGTAAAAAAGATTTTCCAAAAAATGTCTAATTTTATTTAAATAAAAATGTCATCGATTCTAAATTTATCAATAAATGTTTAAACATTTTTTTCACTTGTCACCATGAAAATTTGAATTATTTTCAGGCTTCACAGATGTGTATTGACCCCAAAGAGTCTTAAAGATCTGAGGGTCGACGCATCTTGTCTAATAGCTTGTAGAAACAAAGTGGATGTGGCCATGCTCGACGAGGATAAATATCCAGAAGCTGCGACACTACAGTCAGAGATTTCGCACAATCTCACATGGCTTCACAACTCAGCTCCCGGTTTTCCAATAGATGGCTCAAAAGTTAGTTCTCAACGGCAAAAACAATGTCTCATCGATGAGCGTACAAGTTTACAAATATTTTTTTTTGTTTCTTCAGATATCGGTGCTGCACGAGCCACAAGAATTTTATCTTGCCCTTACCGAACAATGTAAAACCGCAAAAACAAGAATTACGCTAGCATCTTTGTATCTTGGACAAGGGCCCTTAGAAAAAGAGTTGGTAAGGATTTGATCGTTAAAAATTTGCGACCCGTTAGAAATGAATTACCAATTTTTAAAATTGATAAGTCACGTTCTCCATTGTTAGGTTGCTGCTGTTGAAAAATCTGTTGAGAGGACAAGCGGGCAGTTAAAGGTGACAATACTCTTGGATTATATGAGAGGAATGCGAGGAAAATGCAATTCAAAGACAATGCTTGAACCAATGTGCAGCGGAAAATGGGCAAAGAGCATAAACGTGTTTTTTTATCATACACCAAAACTTCGTGGCATATTGAAAAGAATTTTGCCGCATCGATTCAACGAGGTCGTCGGTTTGCAACACATGAAGCTCTATATTTTCGATGATACGTTGATAATAAGCGGGTGAGTAAAGTTTCGCAGAAAAAAAAAAAGTAATTTTTGACCAAAATTGAAAAAAAAAATGAATTGAAAATTCCTCACTTTTCGTAAAAATGTATTTTAAATATTTATTTTAGAGCAAATTTGAGCAACGATTACTTTACTAACCGACAAGATCGCTATATAGTGATAAAAGATTGCAAAGAATTGTGCGACTTTTACAACTCTCTTGTCGAGCGAATCGCCGAAGTCAGTTATCAAGTTTTACCCGAAAAGACTGTTCAATCTCCCGGAGATGCAAAAATAAATCCTCTCGAGAGTTCTTACGAGGAATTTTCACAAATCGCCGCCTCAAAAGTCCGATCTCTCTTCCAAAACGAAATGAACAAGCGAAACGCAACGCTCGCTGGCTCAGGTACGACGCTTCGAATTTTTCAAGATGGCGGCCGACCGAGGTGACCGTTAGAACGATGTAACCTATCAAGAATCGTGATTGGCTCGTGCCCAGCTATCGAACGGCAGTGCCGATTGGTAGATTGAAAGTTTGAAATTGAAATTTGAGATCGTTTGAAATTCCGCGCAACGATGCGCTAAAATTTTTGTACAATTTAAAAAATGCGTCTCTATCGTAAATATGCGAACTTTCGATCAACGATTCATTCAAAAAATACATTTGATTTTCAGATAAAAACGATAAGATGGATACGTGGATATTTCCCTTGGTAGAAATGGGTCAGCTAAATATTCATCATGACAGCAAGGTGACCTTGCAATTGTTGCAAACTGCACCGCCGGGCTCGACGCTGCGGCTTGCAACTGGCTACTTCAATCTCACCACCGAATACACAAACGCGATAATTCGTTATTGCCGAGGCACTTGTCACTTGCTAACTGCGCACCCAACGGCAAACGGTTTTTTCGGTAACGAGAAAACTGATAAAATTTTTTTTTAAATAATGAAAAAAATCAAAAAAAATTATAAAATTTTTTTTGATAAAAATTTTTTTTTTAATAATGAAAAAAATCAAAAAAGAAACTCCATTTTTAAACATGAATTTTCAATTACTTTCGACAGGCGCGAAAGGCATTGCAGGCTTTATACCAACGGCTTATACGAGAATCGAAAAAATATTTCTCGACAAGAGTGAAAAATTTGAACAGACGAGCCGAATAAGTCTCTGGGAATTTATTCGACCCGGTTGGACCTATCATGCAAAAGGTCTCTGGTACACGCTTCCAGGACACGCAAAACCTTCTCTAACGCTCATAGGATCCCCCAATTTTGGTACTACCTTCATTATTATTATTATTATTATTATTATTATTGTCAAAAAAATTTGTTAAGGTATTTCTACCGCGACAGTCCGTTCAAAAAATTGCTTTCTATGTTAAGTAAAGGTAAAATCATCAGTTGAAATTTTTTTTTCTATAGATTTTTTTAAAAAACGATTAATCTTCAATGCTGTTTAAAGATTGGTGCTAAATTTTAAAAGGTTTCTCTATCTACAAATCGAGATATTTCATGTTGAAAATTACTGTTTTTAACACAGGCTCTTATGGAAAGTAACAAAAAGATATGATTTTCAATGATAAATATCTCGATTTCTAGATGGAGAAACCTTTTAAAATTTAGCACCAATCTTTATACAGAATTGAAGAAGATTTATCTAGTTTTTAAAAAAAATCTATAGAAAACCATTTTTACCATAGAACCACAGTAGAGCTACCTTAAAATGTTTTTTGCCAAAGCTTTGCATTGCCTTATGAAACTCTAACGCCTTATTTCGTAGGTTATCGTTCCGTGAAACGCGATTTGGAAACGCAAATAGCGATCGTCACGAAAAATGAAACTTTGCAAAGATCGCTGCGCAAGGAACACGAAAGATTGTTCGATCGATCTCAACTCGTAACGAAAGAATCGTTCGCGCAACGAGACAGGATCGCACCAGCGTGGGTCTGCGCCTTCGTGATCTTCTTTCGTTATTACTTTTGAACAAAAAAGAAAAAAAAAAACAGGAAAAAGCCAAAACGTTTATCAATTTGTATTCCGTGATTTTTGTCCGCTGGCACGGACTCCGAAATATGTACAAACTGATTAAACTATTAATAAAGTATTAATTATAATTGTGAGCTCAAAACGTTATAATGACGTTTAATAAATGAATTATAGAAACAGCCCCGTAATACCTACCTCGAGTCATGTATCGATAAAATACATTCGTGTAACGACTCATCTTATTTCATGACTCGCTCCGATAATTTTATTCCTCCGAATCGAAAAACAATGTCGAAGAATAAATTTCCGAAGTAAGAAATGAAATTGTAAAAAGAAGGAATCGAATGTTTTGTACAAATCAATAAATAGACAGAAAAAAATTGTAATAATACCGAGATCGTTGTCGCAGAATGGAAACAGGATTGAATATTTTGTTTAAATGAAGATAAACATACGTTTTGACGTATCCAAATTGAGAAGATAATTATTCGCTTCTGCATATGGGCTATTCTGTAAGGAACGTGATAGAATTCGAGTGCACTATGATTTCGACGTTTGGCACGGAACGTCGATTTGTTGAATACAGGCTGGGCTGCTTTACAGATTAATGGCCAAACTGGTTGTTCTGGATCTCGCGAGACGACCATTGTTCCCCGTTATCGCTCCGATCCGGGATGAAAATCGTCGCCTCCAATGATTATCACCTTACGATCAAAATTACGGACACCTCGTCAGCTCGGAACTCCAACTTCTTGCTTTCCAATCGCGATGAGTTGAAATAAGAAGACAAACACACGAACCCACGTATCTACTTGTCATCGATGATGAAAGTTTCCTCTTTGACGAAAAATTCTACTACCTCCTCCTCCACGTTGGTCGTATCGGAATCGAGCGCATCGGTATCGACATCTAAAATTTTTTTTCATTTTTATCATTCGCACTGCCATGTTAAAAAATAATCAAGTACATTCAAGAAATGAAAAATACTCACTGCAACGCAATTCCAATCGACGTTTCTTCTGGGTGTTCCATTCTTCGGCGCGTTTCTCGCGATATTCGTTGAATGCCTTCATGAGAGCGCAGCGTTTCTCGATAAGTTCCTGAAACAGAATACCAATGTTAATAAATTTCGATACAAAACATATTCTTCATTTTTGTGATTAATAAGTTACCTTGGAAGCGCGTGTTAATCTCATACGATCCTTGCTCTCGAATTGAGCCGAGTACCTCTTCAAGTTCTTCTTGATGTCCTTTATTTGTTCAGCGGTTAGAAGGGTTGGCGGCCTTGGACGCCAGAGTAACTGATTAAAAGCGTTGAGATTAACTCTCTTCAAAATACGGCCCTGGAAAGTCCACAACCAGTAGCCGTTGTCGACGCTCGTTTTCCAACTCGATACCGCCGTCACAACGTACCTAGAAAGAATATTAGTTTCTCAGTTATTAATATAATCTGCATTTAGATTAAAATACTCGTAAATTCAAATTACCGGCCAGTCGGATCCCATTCAACATCGGACGTTTGATAATGATCCGTCGCGTTCATGACAGTAAAATCGTTCGTGTCGATGAATTCGAGAGCTCCGGCCATCGTCGTGAGTCCAGCCAGAACGATGAATTGTCCCGATGGCGACCAGAACAAGTGATTGCAAGCTTTCTTCTCCAATTTTTCTGAATAATAACAAAATCGTTAAGTAGAATATAATTACAGAATATTTATATATAATTTCAGGAATAATACTCACTGAGAAGTGCAGGCTGGTGTCCGTAACGAACTTCGTAGAAACTGACGTTCACACTCGGAATTTCACCGTGAATAATGGCGAATTTGCTGCCAACAGGTTCCCAAGCAAAGGCATGAATTGGTTCTTTCATTTCGACGCTGTCGACAGGAATTTGCTTTTCCCTCATATGAAAGATCTCAAAGTTGTAAGACATTCCTTGGAATACCAGACCGGTGAATGACTGTCGAAAAAATTATAGTTTCGTAAGTACTTTGTGTCTGCTAAAGACATAACGATAAAAGATGAAAGATCAAATAGCAAATGTTCATCTGTACCGTGTATTTCTGTTCAGTTTTTTCTTTCCTCTTCGCGAAACGATCGACCTTGACGCAAAGATAGTCACCAGATTTTTGCCAGAAGATTTTACAATCGGCGACGTTGAAAAGATTTTTGTTACGGATTTCAGCACGGCTGTGGAAACAAGTGATGAGTTATACTCAATAAAAATTGTTGAGATATTTCGACGATTAACGATTCCAAGAGTAACTTACTTTGGGATTTCCAGAAGAGTTACTCTTGCTGGAACATCCTTGTCCTCAGGCACCCAGAAAGCAAGAACGTTGTCAGTCGGTGACCAGCTAAAATCCCTAATTCCAGGGATCTTGACACTTTTCTTGTCCAACAATCCGAACGACTGAAAAAAAATAGCGGTCCAATGTCAATCCCAAAATTCGTCAAAGCGTATATATTGCTGAAAAGGAAAGAAAAATTTTTACCGGCGTTTCGTAGACACTGAGGACGTCTTCCCCCATGCACGCCAAATACTTGTCGTCGTGAGACCAGCGGAAAATTGGCCACACCGAGGATCCATCCGGTAAGAATGATCGTTTTTCAACGCCGGTCAGAATATCCCAGATTACGAGTCGTTTCGAGTCGGTACCACCGTCGGATCGAGGAGTGTATGTCACAAGGTAACGCTCGCAGGGTGAAAAGTCAATGCATTCAACACCTTTTTGGCTGAAACGAGCCTGCTGAGTAAACTGAGGTCCACCCCACAGTGCTACACCCAACTTGTGAAACGTGGCCAGATAAGTACCCAAAGGTGACCACTTCACATACGTTTCGGTCCAGCGCTGTAGAAAAATATTTTATGTTGTTTTTTCATTAAAATACTCGAAAGAGACGAAAGTGTACATGTAAATTAAAAAACAAAAAGTAAAACCTACAGCACGCTCTTCCAACATGGTCGGCTCAGGAGCAGAATTTTGCCAAATTTGCACAGAAACGTTTGCACCATTGCCGAAAAGGACGCAATATTGATCGTACGCATCCGGATCCAAGAGATAATTATGAAGATCTCCAGCAGCAGTGTAAGGCTGAGGCTTGGGAGGCTCCCAGTCATCGGGTATGCTCTCAAATTTCTTGAAGTCCGTAAATAAATTCACTTTGAACGTATGCATCTTGTCAATCTTGTAGTTGTTTGTTTGTTTTACGGCGGCAAGAGCATTTGCTGGGCTGTTGAACTCCAGAAAAATGTATCTAAATGCAAGTAAAGGAATTCATGTATCAATGGAAACAAAAGATAATTACTTCTTCATAACAATGATACAATTATTTTCTATTATATAAGTATCATAATTACCCTTTGGTCTTGCCATCTTCTTGCTTGGGATAATATTCGTTGACTATGGCGCCAAACCTTCCAAAGACCTTGTTGATGACAGTTTGGAATCTTTCAAGTCGCTCCGGCTCGACGATCGGAGTTCCATCGACAACAATAACAGACTCAACTCCATCCGTCTCGGACGGCTTGTCTGGCAAAAGGTCTGCCAAGAGTTCTAGAAACCAAAAATAACGTCAGAAACTTGTTGTGGTTGAAATTAGGTTATTACAATGACAATCTCAAACTGAAGAATTAGTTGAATAAAATAAAGTTCGAGTTATTCAGAAACGTACAATTGTGGTATTTTCTAAGCATTGAAAGATTCATATGAACTTTGCACCCCAATGAAACGTAAACAAAGTAGAATACGCACACTTCCAAACGATTTGTGAAGAAAAAGAGAGTCGATCGGATAATTTCGAAACAGGGTACGAGCGTGAAATGGAGTAAAAATGTATTTTTATGGATATATTTTCGAGAATAGAAAATTGAGGTTATGTCACGCATGCCACATTTGAGGCCATATGCAGCCATGCCACATTCTTAACCGCGTTTGGATGCAAGAATATGGGAGAACCGGTGTCGAGGAACGGACTCACCTTCGTCCTTGATGTCGTCGACGTAGCCCTCAGGATCACTAAAGTTCGGTTCCTCGTCGTCGTCCATCGAGTCGTCGTTATTTTTCACAGAATCTTCGTACTGATTGCTCTTTTCGAGTAGTGTCTTTTTCGCCATGGTTGGAAAGCAGCTCCGTGCTCCGTCCGCTACGGCGACCGTGTGACAGGGGAAATGGCCGCGTTCTGCGTGCGCACAGCGCGCCTCGAGTGACGCACCGGCGAAAGCGGAACTCACCTCGCCCACTCGCCGCTACACGGCGCTCGCGATCGCGTCTTGTGACGCTCGAGCTGCTGGCCTGGCAGCTCCCTGTCGTATCCGTTGATCCAGTCGGCAATCTCAGTTTAATTGAATGTGCAGCGTTATTTTCAATCATACGAAAAGTGAATAGTGTGTTTCAAGTGTTTCAAATTTATAATATCGTTTCGAAATACTTCAAAAAATGTAAATGTGGGT